>QAXK01004845.1:0-17715 GCA_004335735.1 Chlorella sp. KRBP | reverse complement strand
GCCAGCCGCCCAACGCGTCCGTAATGTCTCAGGTGCGGCTTCTTCCTTGCCGGGGTTAGGCCTAACCCTACCCGTAACCCTAACCCTAACCTAACCCTAACCCTGCCCATTCCTTGCGCGTGGGCGTAAGGAATGAGGGCACGCACGAGGCCTTGGGCTTGAGTAAGAGTCTTAGTAAGAGTAAGATTCTTACAGGTACAGGAAGGAGACCTCAGGCACGGTGCGGCTTTGAGGCATATACCTGTCCATCTTTGCCACAGACAAACACCGATCGTCATCGGCATCATCATCACTGCATGGCGTTCACGACAGGTGTCGTGGCTCTCTGCAAGACAGGTGTTAAGACAGGAGGTGTTGAATGTTGGAAGAAACAAGCATGAGCACCGACTGTGGGGCACTGTGCGCCAACTGCTGCTGGCCAAGTGGATGGCTGCTCGGTGCTCATGCAGATGATGTTTGCGAATAATTCTTCTGATGGCCGCTGCCTACCATATAGGCTGGCCTCTCGCCGTAACGTGTTGTGATATTTGCGTGTGTTGGCGTGCAGATGGCGGCTGCCTACCACATAGGCTCCTCCCTCACCGTGACCTGTTCTGGCGCGGCGCCTATGGCAAGCGAGCGTTTGATGGCGCGTGGTCGTGGGCTGGAGCTGGACTGGGACGCGGGGTGTGGCGCCAGCACGCCTTCGCCTCAGGTGAGGGCTTGGGTTGGGGCCACATGGGAGGAGGGTTTGGATCCGCATGGGGTAAGCTGCGCCATTTCAAACTGACTTGTATCCGCACAAGAGTTAAATAGTGAATGCGCGACAAGGTGACAGAGTGACACTGTAGTGGGAACCTCCCCTAAGCCCTCTGCCCTCGCTCCATGTCCACTAAGCCCTCTGCTCTTAGCCCTCTGCCCTCTGCCCTCGCTCCATGTCATTGACCCACGCAGCCCTTAACCCCCGTCGCCAACAACAGCGGACCAACACCCTCCATCCTCCCAATCTCTATGGCGACCGCTGCTGCCGCCGCCGCCGCCGCCGCTTCCACCACACACGCTACCATTACCGTTGCTGCTGACACAGCAGCAGCAGCAGCAGCCTCTACAACCGCCACCTCCACCACCCTCACCATCCCCACAGCCACTGCACCACCCGCTGCAAGCACCGTCACTACCTCCACCGCATTCGTCGCGGCGGTGACTGCAGCGTCAGCGTTGGCAATGTCGGCCGCGGGCGGCAGCAGCGGAGGCGTGACGGCGGTGTCCGAGACCACCACGCTGCAGTCCACAATTACATCCACCGTGAAGAGGGGCAGGCCAGGCAGCATGCGTACGTCTGACAGCACGTCTGCGTTTGCCACGTCCGCGCTCGCCACACAGGCAAGTCATTTGCAGCTTCTGTGTACCCTAAACTCAACCCTAACCGCGCCATTTGCTGCATTTTCCCTGCTGAAGGTGTACTGACGCTCCATGTCGGCTTCATACGCCCCAACAGCTGTGCCCTTAGCCACGCGCACTCACTGGCCATGCCCTGAACCACCATGCCCTGAACCACCATGCAGGGCAGTACGGACGCTCCACAGCTGCCCGACGGCGTCGAAACCATCACCGCAGAATACCTCCACCGAAGCAACAACGGCAGCGGTGGTAGCAGCAGCTGCGGCGGCGCAACTGCCAGCAGGGCTGCTGGCAAAGCACCAACCGCCGCCGACGCCACAACAGGCAACGTGGGAGACGAAGGCGTGGTGGTGGTGGTGCCGCCTGCTGGTGCTGGGGCGGCTGTGGGGCCTGAGCATGTGGTGATTGACATGGAGACTGATGCGACAGCTGGTGCCGGGCCGCCAGTGATTGACATGGAGACTGCAGCTGTGACAGCTGGTGCCGGGCCGCCAGTGATTGACATGGAGACTGCAGCTGTGGCAGCTGGTGCCACCAAAGGCCTGGGCACGCGTGTGGGTGCCTTGGTGGCTGGAAGGCAGGCGGGCGCGTCAGGTGAAGCACCGCAGCAGCACCACCATCAGCAGCAGCAGCAGCAAGAGCGAGAGCAGCAGCGGCAGCAAGAGCGAGAGCAGCAGCAGCCGGTGGCGGCGGGGGCGAGTGGCGCTACTGGTGGTAGCGGCGTGGGCCATGTTGGAGTGGCTCAGGTGAGGTAGGGTTCATGTGTTGGGGTTGAGGTTAGGGCTGAGTCCTGTACCGCGCCCCTGCTCCTGGCTGCTGCTTCTGGCAGGCTTTCTGGCCAGAGCATGTCTCCTTTACCTCTCCTTTATCAGGTCTCCTTCACGTCCTTGACCTCTCCTTTACCAGGTCTCCTGTGCCTCTCCCCCCCCTTGCCGCTCTCTAACCTCCTTCTCTCCTCCACTTGTGCATGTTTGCAGGTGGGCTACGCCTTCTTCCCTGGATGGGGCACCAACCCCGCCACCGCCCTCCCTGCCACCATCACCGCCCCAATCACCGGTGCCCTAACCAAGCCCATGCACACCGGCAAGACCAAACCCTCCCCTCTCCGCCTCGACCTCCTCCCAACCGCCCCCAACCGCCAGCCAACCACCACCCCAACCGCCCCAACCGCCACCCCCAACCGCCTCCACAGCGCGCCGCCCTCCGAGTTCGCCGCCGCAGCCGTCGCACAACCGCCCCAGCAACCGCCGTACAACCTCCCCAACAGCCCGTCACCGTCATCCCAACCGCCGCCGACGACAACAACCGCCGCTCCGTGGACCGCCAGCGGAAATCGAAATCCGTTTGCCCGGGCCTGGGATGACTCATGCCTCCCGCGTATGGCAGCCGCAGCCGCAACCGCCTCCTCCGCCCCAGGCCCCCTCCCCTCCCCCTCCTCCCTCCTGTCCCCGGCCCCTGAGCGAACAGCTGGGTCAGCACCAGAGTATGCGCTGTACCATCCGAACCACCCGCTGCAGCAGGTCGGGCTTGGCGGCGTGGCGGCAGCGGTGGGGGTGGGTGGGGGAGGGGCGGTCGGCGCGTGGCAGGTGCAGATGAATGGAGGGATGGCGGCGGCGGCGGCGGTGGCGGGGAGGCCGCTGTCTGTGCATGCTGCGGCGAGCAAGCGGCTGGCGCTGCACCAGGTGGCGCAGGTGAGGGTCTGATTAGGGTTTGCCTTGGTGGCGTTTACGGTGCATGGGACAGGCGAGCAGGCGGCTGGCACTTGCAGGCAAGGTGAGGTCTGGCCACCCAATCTGCCTTTTGCTGCCATTTGCTTGCTGAACTCATTCTGCATCACTCCCCAACTGCAGAGGCTGCTCAGCTCAGTCCATGGGGAATGGCTATGTGCTCTCAAGCTGCTCACTGTTTTGCTGATTGGTCTCTCCCTCTTGTTGCCCATGGGCTGCTCAGTTCATGGCTGTGTGCTATGCAGCTGCTCATGATTGAGGGGTGCTGATTTACTTCTCCCTCCACCACCCACAGGCTGCACAGTTCATGGGCATCGGGCTGGCACCGCATCACCTCATCAGCACTCACTCCTCATGATACTCTTCCTAGCACTGCTTGCTTGCCTGCAGGCAGCTCAGTTTATGGGCAACGGCCGCGGCACCACAGCAGGTGGCGTGCACCGCCTGAGCCGCATCCGCCACCATCTCACTGCTTGCTTGCTTGCCGCTGCCTGACACTGCAGGCTGCTCAGTTCATGGGCAACGGCCGCGGCACCGCAGCAGGTGGCGTGCACCGCCTGAGCAGTATCCGCCACATGCCCTCCGCCCTAACCCCAGTCCAGGAAATGGAAGGCGCAGAGGGAGCCGAAACCCTAGGCCCTAGCAGCACTGCAGACATATCCGCTTCTGCCGCCGCCGCCGCAACCACCCGCACCAACCCTCACACCACCACTACCGCCGCAAGCGCCGCCGCAGCAGCCAAGAGCAGCAGCAGCAGCAGCAGCGGCAATAGAATCGATGCCAGCAGCAGCACCACCTCCTCCACATCTGCTGCCGGTGCCTTGCTCGCTCTCTCCGGAGCCACCGCCACCACCCCTGCGCACAGCAGCGGAATGGTGTCTGGGCTAGGGCTTGCACTAGGGTTTGGTGGTGGTGGTGGCGGCGGCGGCGGCGGCGGCGGTTTGGCAGCAGGGTCGGGGCTTGCAGCGAGCATGGGCAACGGTGGTTTGGAGGATGGCTCGGGGAGCCGCTCCGCTCCGTTGACGCGTTTGCAGGCCGGCGTTGTGGCGGCGGCAGCGGCGGGGGAAGCGGCGGCGGCGGAATCGTCGCTGCAGGGCAAGCTGCGTCGGTTCGGCGTGCTTTCCGGGCTGCTCAAAGTGAAGGCGGTGGTGTCGCAGTTTGCTGCGGGGGGAGGGCAGCAGGGGCGGCACGCTGGGAACCTCTTGTTCCCGCACGGGAGTGCGAGGGCGGAGCTCCTGCATGGGCAGGCGGCGATGAAGCACCACAGCCTCCCGGGGCGCACGAGCGGCAGCGGCGCGGAGCAGGTGCGGGGTTAGGGTTAGGGTTAGGGCTCATGCATTAGCAGGCAGCGGTGAAGCACCATATCATGCCGGGATGAGGTTACAACGCACGTAAACCCAAACCCTAACGTGCCCATGCGTACAGGTGCTGCTGGCAGAGCCCGCAGGCACCCAGTCAGACCGTGGCATCGCCCAGCCTTCCAACAGCGGGCCCAGCTCCACCATTGGCCTTGTCACCGACCCTTACGCAAACCCTAACGCAAACCCTAGCCCCGACGCACTTACCGCTCCCCGCAAGGGCGTGGCCAGGGCGCAATCCATGCTCGGGCTAGGGCTTGTGCGGGGCGGCAGCCGCATGGGCGGGGCTGGAGGTGTGGCGCCTGAGGCGGCGTCGGCATTGGTGCTACTGGCTGCGGGGGATGGTGGGGGTGGTGCTGCTGGGCTGCAGATACGATCCGGCTTCAGGTGAGGGGGCTTGATTTTCGTTCCACGATGCCCACGTGCTGCTGTAGGAAAGGAATCATTGAGAGCCGGTGACTGCTGCTGTCTGCAATCGCCACAAAAACACGCACCTTTGCTTGCCGTGCGTCACGCAGTGCTGCTGGCTCAGCACCAGGCTTTCCATCAGACCAAAGCGACTTGCACCATCAGCGCTCATACCGCAGTGACTGACTCTTCTGCCTGCTGCTGTCTGCCCACTCCCTCCCCTCTCTGATCGCGCAGTGCTGCTGGCTCAGCGCCAGGCTTCCCGTCAGACCCAAGTGGCGACCTCACCGTGGAGCTTCCCTTTGCCCCACACCTTCCCACTGGTGCTACTAGTACCGCTGCTACTAGCACCAGCACCCCTCCCACCACACACACCCAGGCAACTCCCTTCGCCCCACACCTTCCCACTGGTGTTACTAGTACCGCTGCTACTAGCACCACCGCACACGCACACGCTACTGGCGCAAGCACCGGTCCCGCTACCAGCACCAGCACCAGCACCCCTCCCACCACACAGCCCCGGACGAGTGCCATCACCACCCACGCTTCTCCCACCAACACCCAAACCAGAATCAACACCCACGCCGACACTTCGCCTACCCCTAACCCTAACCCTCACCCCACCCACGCCGACACTGCGCCTGCTCTCGGCAACGAACGCGCCGCGCCATGCGTCACCACCACCACCACCACCACCACCGCTGCTGCTGGTTCTGCCAGTATGGCAACCAGCACTGCTGTGGAGCAGCCTCCCCCTCCCACCAAGGAACCTACCAGGTGCGCACTTGCATGCGAACTTGCGGTTAGGGTTAGGGTTAGGGTTAGGGTTAGGGCTTGCGACTCAGGGCTGTACCCGCAATTGCATGACGGATGGGGACGGCTGGTTAGGGCGTCCTTTGCACATGCAAATACACAGGCGAATGCACTGCTTCAACGGGCTGAGTCAACCCTAACCGTTGCACATTAGGGTTGTGGCGCATGCTGATGTGATGTGCATGCAGGGCCAATCCCTCTCCCTGGACCACTTCGCTCGCCGCCTTTGATGCCTTTGCCGCAACGACCATGCACCTGGACCGCTCAACCGCCTCAACCGCCACCAACCGACACTCAACCACCTGCGGCAAAGCCACAGGGGGGCCCAGCGCCAACGGCAGCAGTTGGATCGTTGGCGGCGGCGGCGGTGGTGGTGTGACTAACAGTGGCAGGAGAGGCAGGGCTGCTGGGGGTGCGTTGGGCCCAGCCCAGCGCCACCTGCATGGATCGGCGCACCGTTATGCCCTAGCAGGGCTTAGGAGCCCGCATGAGCTAGGGCTGAGGCCCGACAGCAAGCTCGTGGCTCCGGGCGGCGGCGGGGGCACGGGGGGGCGGCGGCGGGTGCATGGCGGAGGCAGCGCAAGCCCTGGTTTAGGGTTTGGGGGCGCGGCGCCATGCAGGAGGGCGCTGGAGGAAGGCGCGGAGGAGCAGGACGTGCGCAAGTCTGGGGAGTCGGACGGCAATGTGATTTGTGGGATCAGCGCGCCGCTGCCGCACATCACGAGTGTGGCGAGGGAGGGCTTGGCGGCGGTGCCTGGGGCCTTGGTGCAGCGAAGGTGAGCAGACGCAAGCCCTTAAATCTAGCCCTGACGCAGAGTGTGGCGAGGGAGGGCCTGGCGGCGGTGCCTGGGGCCTTGGTGCAACGAAGGTGAGCAGACGCAAGCCCTTAAACCTAGCCCTGACCCAGAGTGTGGCGAGGGAGGGCCTGGCGGCGGTGCTTGGGCGGTACCAAGTGCTCACGTGCGCCTCACTCTCTCTTTGCCTGCTTGCGCTTTGCTTGCTTCCTTCCCACACGCAGGCGCACCACAGGCCACGGCAGCAACGGAACAGCCGACGATTACCAAATGCTCACCTGCGCCTCACTCTCTCTTCGCTTGCCCCACCTAACTCCATTCTATACGCAGGCGCACCACAGGCCACGGCAGCAACGCAACAGCCGACGATTACCAAATGCTCACGTGCGCCTCAGATGACGAGTCCCTGCGCGGCAGCCGCACCCGCCAACGCCCCAGCCTGCCTGGCCACAGCCCAAACCCTACCCCCCACAACCCAAACCCTAACAACGGCGGCGGCCGAGGGGGCGTGAGCATCACTGCTGTGCCCCGCCGCCGTTCCGTCGTCTTCAGCGAGGCGCCGCCACAGCGCTGCAGCGGCTCTGGCGCCAAGCCCTATGAGGGCTTAGGCGGCGGCGGCGGTGGCTCCATGGGGCCAGGGTCTGCGCCCAGCGCCTCCGCGCTCTCAGCCGCAGCCCGCAACGGCGGCGGTGGGATGCCTAGGGCTGGATCCATGTCGGTCCTAGGCCCTAATGACGGCGGCCGGACCCTAGTGCGGCTGAGTGACTACGGAGCGGATATGTTTGCGGGGCTGCGGAGCAGCCAGGACGGGAGTACGGTGGCTGGGCCGCATGGGGCATCGAGGTTTAGCCTTTCAGGGACGCCGGTGGGGTCGGCTACGACTGTGGGGGGGCTGCTGGGGGCGCGCTCGCGGCACGCGCCGAGCAGTGTCGGTAACCCTAGCGGTTACCCTAGCGGCAACCCTAGCGGTGGCTTGGAACGGCAGTGGAGTGCGGGGCGGAGCTCGTTGCGGTCGGCCAGCAACGCCGGTGAGTGTTGGGGCTTGGGCATGTTGGGGTTTGGGGTGTGGGCATGTTAGGGTTTGGGTGTGGGCGTTGAATTCAAACGGTAACGGTATGAGTCATGCACTTGCGCAGGCACCAGCATGTTTTGCCTGAGACAGGGCTGCTCCAGATGTGAAGCACAGCACTCGCACACACGACAATGCTACCAGTGCTGCCAGCTGCCACCGCACGCACAGCAACTGACAAACATGCACACGAAACGCACGCGAATGCACACGTGCGCAGGCACCAGCACGACGCACGCCGCCGCCACCCACACCGACCGCGACAGCGCCGCCAGCTCCCACCGCACGCACAGCAACTGTGGCTACAGCTTCAACGGTGCTCGCACCTCGAGTCGGGTCAGCGCCAGCAGCACCCACACCCGCCCCTCCCAAACCGGCCGAAGCTCCACCGCCCGGTCCACTGCCCACAGCTCCTCCCACCACCCTTTCCATCCCTTCTACCATCCCCAAAACAACAACTACGGCGGTGCTGGCGGCGGCGGCGGCGGAGGTGGAAGTGGTGCACTGCATGGGTTGGGTGCAGGAGCGGCGGAAAGCAGCGCAGGCTCAAGTGGTACGGGGCTAGGGTTGGAGCAGCGGCAGCGCATGCAGCTGGTGCTGTTAGGGTTGACCAGGGCGGATGGAAGCACCTCGGCGCCCACCAGCCGCTGCGAGGTCTTGCTGCCGCCGGCCATGCCCTCCTCGCAAGCCCTAGGAGGGTTTGGCTACCCGCCGGCGGGCCCCGCCCTAACGGCCGGCCTGAGCCCTAACCTTGCCGCCATGTCGTCGCCGCCGCTGAACCCTAGCCCGTCCGCGCTGAGTCAGCAGGAGCTGCTGTTGGGCGCGCCTGGCGAGCCGCCCAACCGACTCCCAACCGCCGCAATTGCCGTAACTGCCGCGACGGGGACGGATGGTGGTGGGCTGCTGCCGTTTGGGATGATGGTGGAGGACGATGACTTCCTGGACAGTATGGCCGTGTTTCTGGAGGCGGCTCCGAGGATGGTGCCAGCCGCTGCCGCTGCTGCTCAGGTAAAGACTTTGGTGGTGGTTGACAGTGGTGGTGTCTTTGCCCAGGGGTCCAGGGTTTACCAGGCCTTCTTGCATATCTGCTGTTGCTGAGCTGTGCCAACACTGATCCTGCTCCTGCCCCGTCCACCGAGGAACTGCTGCTGGCCAAGTGGTGTGGTGCGGTTGCTTGCAGAGCGGCGTGCCCACCATCCAACAAACTGCTCCTCTCCTGCCAACCCGCCCACCCCTGTCCTTGTCCGCTACTACCCGCAGGAGCCCAGGTTTCCACCTGTCCAATGCTCCTCTCCTGCCAAATCTCCTGCCAAATCCGCCCACCCCACACCTTGTCCTTACTACGCGCAGGCCGCCCAAGCCACCACCCATAGCTTACTCTGCATGGACTCCACCCGGTGCAGCAGCACCCGCACCGCCTCCCAGCGCGGCTCCCCCAACCCTAACGCAAACCCTAGCCCAGTCATGCGGCCCCCGAACGCCCTCGGAGCGCTCGGCTCCTTCGGACGGCGCGGCTCGCTGCAGCTCCCTGGCAACAACCAGGCCCGAAGCACCAGCACCAGCACGCCACTCCACACGCACGCCCAAAACAGCCTCTCCAGAAGCAGCAACGCCATGGCTGCAGCCGCCGCAGCGGCGGCGGCGGCGGAGGGCGGCGGTGCTTACCCTAGCGGTAACCCTAGCCCGATGGCGGCGGCGGCGGCGGCGGCGGCGGGTAGCATGAAGAGGGTTGGCGGCATGGTGGCGGCGGGCGTGCCCCTGCCTCCGATTTGGGACGCCGTCGCAGAGGTGCGCTTTGCATGGGGGCTTAGGGCTTGGGGGCTTAGGGCTTGCAGCATGAAGAGGGTGGTGTGGGCGCGGTGGCGGCGGGCTTCTGTGGGTGCGGTACTGGCCAGTGCATGCAAGCCATCGATAGGGTGCCAACCATATCGATTTGCGGAGCAGGCATCAGCAGGCAGGTCGCTTTTTCTTTTAGCGCGGCTTTTTCCTTTGTTTTGTGCAGGGTGTTGCGGAGCAGGCGATGAGGGCTGGTCAGACATCTGTCCTGGACACGGTGGCGACAGGCGTGGACATCGGGCCTGACGCTGGACTGGCATGGCTCAACGCCAAGGTGAAGGTGTTGCTAGGGCTTGGGTGACACTTGGTACTGGGACAAGATTCGTGTGCTTCACGAGTGGCACAACAAGACGTCCACGATGGTGCAGCCTGAGGACCGGCGCATCATGTGGCATATGCTCGTGTCTTGCACCGAGACTCTGCTCCTCTGCTCTAAACTGCTGAGGCGTGTCTGCCCTGAACCCTGGAACGATGCATGGTCTCTAACCTGCACTAAACTGAGGAGGTGCTGCCCTGAACTCTGAAACGATGCATGGTCTCTAAACTGCACTAAACTGAGGAGGTGCTGCCCTGAACCCTGGAACGATGCATGTGGTCGTGCAGGGCCGTCGCAACTGGAGCGACAACGGCTGTAGCAGCGGCGGCAACGCTGCAGGCGCCTTGGGCGACTTTTTTGGTGCGGCTCCAGGTGAGCACGACAACGGGGCGCTTTCTGGCCCTGCCCTGCGCCAGAAAGTGACAATGCATTGCCTAGCCTCAACCAGAGCGTTAAGCCCAACCCTTGGTGCACCTGGTAATTCCTCTTCTTTCCAAGCAGGTGCTCGCACCTCCGTCCACCCGCCCTCCGCCACCTAACCATAACCCTAACACAAGCGCCTTGTTGGTGCGCTTGCTGCTGCTCTTGCCCAAGCAGGTGCTCGCACCTCCGTCCGCCTGCCATCCGTCACCGCGCTGTCCCACACGCGCCACGCCCGCAACAGCGCCAGCAGCAGCCCCCGCCACGCCCTCGCCACCAGCCCCGTCGCAAACCCTAGCGCAAACCCTAACGCGGACGGCAGCCATGCGAGCGGCAGCAGCAGCGCGAGCGAGGCCGTCGCAAACAGCAGCCAGGGCGGCACCAGCAGCAGCAGGAGCAGCGGCGGCGGCGGCAATAGCGGCGGCGGGGGCGGGAGCAGGGTAAGCAGTGAGAGACTGGCCCGTTTGCAGCTGGGAAACGGCCACGCGAGTATGGGTAGCAGTGGTGGCACTGGGGGCAGTGAAGCGCCTACTAGCTGTGAGGCGGTGCAGGACACTTCGGTGGAGAGCACTGGGCTGATGGATTTGCTGGCGCTGTGTGATGGGGGCGAGATGGTGCATGGGTTTGGCAGCGAGGAGGTAGGGGGCCTTACGTAGGGCTTAGGGTTGGCGAGGGCGAGGGCATGGTGCCGCGTGGTGGAGCGTTGCAGCGTTGCTTGGGGAAGGGAGAAGGGAAGGGAGAAGCGTGGATTGCGTGGAAGGGGGAGGCGTGGAAGGAAAGGGAGAAGCGTGGATGGCGTGGAAGGGGAAGGCGTGGAAGGGGGAGGCGTGCAAGCCAGGGAACGGGGAAAGCGTGGATTGCGAAATGCCACAGGGCCACAGTGGCGGTGCGCGCGAAACACCTTGTGAGGAGGGCTTTGGCGGGTGGGCCTTAGGGTTTCGGGAATGCAAGCCCTAACAGGGTGCGCTTATGTTGTGCTGGTGATGACGACCGTGCGCCGTTGTGAGCCTTGTCACCGCTGCGTGCGGCACTTTGGGCTTGCTTCTTGCCTTCTGCCTTGTTGCTGAGCTGTGCCAACACTGATCCTGCTCCTACCCCGTCCACCGAGGAACTGCTGCTGGCCAAGTGGTGTGGTGCGGTTGCTTGCAGAGCGGCGTGCGGCACTTGTGGGCTTGCATTCGTTGCTGATGTGGCCTGGCTAGCAAGAACACCTGTGCAGTGCGTGTGTTGATTTTGGAGATGTGCTCGCGAACGAATGAATGACCATGTGCGCCCGGTGCGCAGACCAACAGGGTATGCTGTGACTTACAGACCGCCAGCCGAGCTTACAGCAAGACGAATAAAGCGTTTCTGTGATGCGTGTCGTATGCCTGCTCCTGCCTCTTCATGTCTTCTTTGTGCTGCCTCTTCTACCTATCTCGCCTTCGTTGCAGGCTGCTCGTGGTGTGCTCTCTTCTCCAGTGCTGCCAACGGATCGAACGCATGCTTGCACTGCGGAACTTGGGTTAATGGGGCAGCGGTGCGCGTGTGATTATGTGATGAGTCCTTCTGCTGCCTCATTACTGTGTTGATGATTGCAAGCATCTGTTTCTGTGAGTTCGAATCGCACGATCCCTGCGATGCGTGCGGCGAGAGGCGTCGAAGTGTTCGTTCGCGAACAGTGGCGCACAGTCTCAGCACTTACACAGTCACTCACATCAACACCTCGCAGCCGCACTTCCTCAGCAGTCGCACTCGATGGCGCTTGTGCAGAGAATGCAGCTTTCGGCGCGCACAGGCGTGCGCTGCAGGAGCACAGGCGAGAGCCTCAACGGCGTGAGCACAATCGACCGGCCCGCTGCTGCTCCTTCGCAGGAGCCCAAGAAGGTGCGGTGCCCCCACGAGTGGTGCTCAAGGCGTGTGGCGGAGCGTGGTCCTCGCGGGCTCGCTCACGCAAGGAGCAGCACGGGCACGGCTACGGCTTCATACCAGCAGGAGTGTGGGTGGCCATGCAGCCCTGGGGAGAGCAGCCGAGAGCGGCAGCCTCACACTCGCACCCGTGGCCACACCCACCGCAGCGAGAGGAGCTCTCGCCAGGACACATCAGCCAGCGGGAGACTAGCACACAGCCGCAATACTCATCCTCGTGTGAACCGTGTGCTCACCCTCACGGCGTGAGTCCGGAGTTTGCTCGGGAGCACCTGACGGGACAGGAACATTCCACACACACATACCGCACGCAGATCGAGTCGACCCTGAACGCCCTGGACACGTTGCTCGGGGAGCAAGCCAAGCCGCAGGCACCCACAAAGGCAGTGGAGGCCCCGAAGCCCAGCACCACCGCCGCTTCTCAGTCAGGTGCGGCCGCGATGCTTGGTGGTGTGGACCTGGGCAGGTGTCCCTTGGACGCCTGCCAGCTTGGCGACAGCCACCGCACCCAAGACCACAAAGGCCTACACGACCTGTCTGACTTGGTTGCAGGCGTGACGGTGGCCTGCAGCACAGCTGCCTCACTCACGCCTGCCGGCGTGCCCTTGCTTTCTTTCCACCCTGCAGGCACCTTTTCATGGCCCTGCAACAGCGGTGCCCAGGCCACCGAAACCAGTGTTGCCTTTCGCCTTTCCACCCTGTAGGCACCTTTTCATGGCCCGGCAACAGCGGTGCCCAGACCACCAATCGCCTGGCGGGAGCAGCCAGCAAGACGGCGGAACAGCGCAAGGCGGAGCAGCGGTTCGAGCAGGTCATGTCGTTTGAGGGCCTGGCACCAGAGCTGGTCAACGGCCGCGCCGCCAGTGAGTAGTGGTGTGGCCGCATGCAAGCGACAGAGAGAGAGAGAGAGGCCGCTTGCAATAGGAAAGCCACACAGCGAGCATGAGTAGCACTCACAGGCGGCCTGGACCCGTTCAGACCCGTGAAGCAGCAACAAAACTCAGACGCCCCAGTCCAGAGACACGTACGCCAGCCCCAGCCCCTTGCCGCCAAGCTTTTCCGCAGTGCTTGGCGAATTCGTTGCGCTGTCATGACTGGTGCCCCATGCCATGTGCTCACACCATGCAGTGCTCGGCTTTGTTGCGGCTTTCTCCACCGAGATTGGCACTGGGCAGAGCATCTACAGCCAGCTGCTCAGCGGGGGTGGTCTGGCGGCAACTGCGGTGATTGGGGCGGTGCTTCTGGCCTCGTTCGCGCCGGCCATCCGCCAGGTGGGTGGTGTGTCGGGTGGGCAGGAGTATCTGCGGACAGCTGCGTTTTGCACTCCTCTGTCTCTGTGTCGCACTCCTCTGTCTCTGTGTCGAGCTCTGCACCTGGTGCAGGCTTTTTTCAGGCTGTGCGGCTGCGGGTGCCTGTGGAAAGCCCCACGAACTTGGTTGGGGTCATCTCCACATGTTTGCTCCACGCGCTGCGGCCGCCAGTCTTTAAGCGTTTGTAGGGCGCCTTCCGTGCACATGCTCGCCGCACAACAAAGCCTCATCTTGGCTCACTTTGTCTTATCTTGCCTCTTGTCTTGCTTGGCTTGCAGGTCCCTGTGGAGGAGGTGTTCAACAAGCCCAAGGACGCCAGGAAGGCCAAGGCCTTTGGCCCCTTTGCCCCTGACTCTGAGATCATCAACGGCCGCCTGGCCATGGTGGCGCTCACCGTCATGGTGCTGCTGGAGGGCACCTCGGGCCAGGCCTTCTTCCTGTAGCTCCCTGTAGACTCTGTTGCTTCAGGGAAGTGAGCGGGCGGCTCGGACGGTGACCATGCCTTCTTCCACAAGACAAGGAGCTATTGCAGCTGGCCCTGAAGTCAGCTCAGGCCATTCTTTTGTGCTTTTTGTGAGCGGGGACGAGCGCGAGTGCGAGTGAGCTGGGTGGAAGACGAGGGAAAGAGAGGACCAACCTTGACGCAGCTGCAGGCATGGGTGGGCTTTGCTATGATGACGTGAGAGCGCGGACGTGAGAGTCTGGTGAGGTGGGAATGCGTGAGTGTGGGTGCATGGATTGGATGTCCAAAGTCCATCTGCAAGACCCGCCTGTACAGTCAAAGATTCTGTAGAGAGCAGGGCTGAGCTCAGACGCCATTTATTGGGAGAACTCGCTTCCAAACTCCGCGCTCGCATCAGCAGCAGCCGGAGCAAAATGCAGCGTCGATGTGCCAGCGGGCCGCAAGCACGCGTGAAGCATGGCCCGTCGCATGCGGCGCAGCTCCTGGTCCTGGCGCTGGCGCTGACGACGGCGCAACTGCAATCCTGCGTGCAGGCGTTCCCGTACTTCTTGTGAGGAGGCTCTTTGCGAATGCACATCGTGCATCCAGCCGCTCCGCGCACCGCGGTGGGCAGCGTGGCATCCCCATTCGCTTTCTGCGCCTCAAAGCGCGCCAAGCAGCCCGCTAATGCTCCTCGCCGCGCTTTGAAATGTGGCTGTGCGATGTGGCTGTGCAGCACTGACCCCACAGGGCAGGGGTTCGTCGGCCGTCCCAACCCAACGTGCGTAGAGCATCCACTCGTGGGCTACGGTGAGCGGCTACAACATCCATGTTGGAATGATTCAGGCCTGGTGTGTTACTGGTGCGTTTGGTGGGGCGCAGCAGCCGTGTGCCATCCGACGGCGGGATGCCATCCTGTGGCATCCCTGCTGCGGCATCTCGCATTACATCATCGTCATCATCATCCATTGCATGGCGTTCACGACAGGTGCCATGATGCTGCAGCCTCGTCAAGCAGAGTTCTTGACGCATCTCGCATTATGACTGGCAGCAGCAACTCCAGCCACGGCTGCTGCCAACCCTGTCACGCTGTGCAGGGATGCACGGCGCACCAGCACCCGACGGTGCCATTGCCTTCTCCGTTTCCCCAGCTGTTGGGGGCGCGGCGGTCAAGGCGGTGTGCCCGGGCAAGAACTACAGTGTCCAGGTAAAAGGGTAGGGTGGCGGTCGTATAGCTTGTCGGAAGGGGCAAAGCGGCGGACTCTGCACTCGTATCATCAGCGCCTGGGAAAAGGGGAGGGCCAGCCGCAGCATCAGGGATCCCTAATGCAGCCAGGTAAGACGCCAGGCCAGGCCAGAGCAAGTGCTGCCTTGTGTGCGCTTGCAAACGGGGTGGCCCCGCCGCGGCAACCAAGGCAGCATGGATCAGCAGCGAGGGAAGATTAGGCAACAGCCCCTGAGCACGCAGTCACTGAGCCACCAAGGCACCAACGTCCGGCCACCTGCCTTGTGTGCCGCAGGCATGACGGACTGCTCTGCGTCGTGCCTGGCTGCAGGTGGCGTGGTTGTTGCAGCCACACGCTCTGACATGCGCCGTCTGCACCTTGCGCGGTGCCTGGCTGCAGGTGGCGTGCAGTGCCCTATTTTCCTCCTTACCGTGAATATACCAAGAGCTCTGCGCGGCCCGCTTCCGCCGCGCTGCGCCTGCCTGCAGGTGGCGTGCAGTGCAGCTATAACATGCGCCGTCTGCACCTTGCGTCGTGACTGCCTGCAGGTGGCGTGCATTTCCCCTATTTTCCTCCTTACCTTGAAGCCACCAAGAGCTCTGCGCTGCGCCTCCCTGCAGGTGACGTGGGGCGCCACCCTGCGCCACTTCCTCATCACTGCGCCCTGGGGCAGCACCTTCAAGTCTGCCCTGCCCTCCGGCCAGGATTTTAATACCTTCTACTACAACAACGGCAAGCCAAACTGGTGCGCGCATAGCACGCACGTCACGCGCATTCTGCTGCTTTGGCTTGCTTTTGGCCGCCCTGCTTGTAAAGGAGGTACGCGCCTTCACGCCCTCTGGCCATCGCATATGATCTGATATTGCTTCAGAGGCATCCTAACAGATGTAGGTTCCAGCTCACACACACTGACCTGCCCACGTCATGAGGCCACAAGCTTTTTTGTCAACATTGGCACGTGAGCCCTCGTATCTGCAGCATCATGACACCTGTCGTGAACACCATGCAATGATGATGATGATGAGAGGCCACAATATGTGTCGAGTGGCCTGCCCTGTCGCGCACACGTCTTCCTCGCTGCTGATCCGTGTTGCCTTGGTCACCGCGGCTGGGCCGCCCCGTTTGCAAGCGCACACACGCACACACATGTGGGTGGTGCATGCAGCACCAACCGTCTGGTGGCTGCGTTGTGGGCGTCATCTCTTTCCGACGCTGTGACCGTCCCGTGCAACGCCACGGGTGAGTCGGGCGCATGTTCGGATGGATCCAGTATTGTGCATATCAGGGGTAAATCCAGGGGCATACAGTATGAGGGGCATCTGTTTGGATATATTAAATTCCAGGGGCGTACGTATCAGGTGGCCAAAGGGTGGGCGTTGCTGTCGAGTGCAGGGCCGCATGTCTGTTGGTGGGAATGCCTTGCCAGGGCAGGCCATAACCACCACTAACAATGCTCAAGCTGCGCACGCCGCAGGCACCTTTATCATCAACATCACCACCGCCACAGGACCGACAAGCATCTACCTCACGTCCAGCCTTGTGGTGACCGTCAACCGAACGTGCGCCGCCACCACGTGCCCCAAGCCGTCCCCACCACCTAAGCGCAGCCGTGAGTGTTGCGGGAAGGGACTGCCTGCTGTGGCTGTGTCCCGTCCTGTGCGTGTGTAGCTTGCAAACGGGGCGTCGGGCCGCATCACCCACGGCTGTGTCCTAGAGGCACCTCAGCATTGTCTGTGTCCTGGATCCAGCGCGCGTGTGTGTGTGTCGAGCGTTACATCTGGTGCGACCATCTCTGGCAAGCAGATGATCATCACCACGCACACATGCACGTAAAGGAACCGATGTTCAACCACTCAGTGACTGGATACTTCTGCTGACACTACCCTTCCATGCTTTTACGCAGCTCCTCCACGCAAGCCCCCTCCACCGCGCAAGAGCCCACCCCGTCGTCCACCAAGCCCCCACCCTCCTCCCAAGCCCAAGAGCCCGCCTCCCCGCCCCCCCAGCCCACGCAGGTCGCCGCCCCCTCGCAAGCCTCCCGTCCCGCCAGCGCCCAAGTGAGTGCCTTGGAGGGAGCTCCTCGCCTGCCTGGGACTTGGGCCCTTTGTCCCTCCCCACGTGGCCTAGCATGCGGTGCGTGTTGCTGCTGATACCACGCTGCAGGTGATCCCGTTTTATACATATCGCCGCTTCATGCTGGAGGCCAGCCATACATGTAGGCAATTGCCCGCTTGCCACACCTCGCCAGATGTACAAAGGTGGATAACGTGCGGCGTCTCGGCATTATATTTTTGTCTCTACGCGGACACAGCTGTCACGATGAACGATGCCCTGCTGCTGCTGCTGCTGCTGCTGCTGCTGCTGCTGCTGCTGCTGCTGCTCTTCTTTTTAAAATCAAAGGTGGGCGGCGGTGGGCGCGCGGCCAGCAAACGAGGAAGGCGACGCAATGAGCAAGGAGCACACGACAGCTCCCGCAGCAGTCGATGCGCGCGCTGTGGCGATCTGTGCACTGGCGGCCAAGCCCTCATCTGCAAGTCGAGCTCAAACACGCAGAGTTTCGCACGCTAAGCGGCTCTACGCGCCTCAAGCGCCAGCACAAGCAGAATGCGGTGCCTCAGGCTGCAGCCGCAGCCGCAGGGACGCCGCACGCAGTTCCTGCCGATCCTGCTCCTGGCGCTGGCGACGACGCAGTCCGTGCAAGCCTACCC
>QAXK01004838.1:0-12147 GCA_004335735.1 Chlorella sp. KRBP | reverse complement strand
GTGTGGTGAGCTTTACATCTCATTCGGCCACTTCTGGCAAGCAGACGGCCCACAGGTGAATCACCGTGAGCACCGCACATGCGCACGTGCTTTGTGCCGGTATGTTCTGTTGGTACGTGAGCATGGTCCAAACCCACTCACAACCCAAGCGGCCACGGGCTACGCGCACCTGGCAACAGTGCACAGCTCCCTCGTGCCCATGCCGCTCCGCACCACCCTCGCCGCCACAAAGCACAGCTGCGTGTGGAACTGCAGGAACGCCGCCCTCTCCTCGGCATCCATCCACGCCAGCCCTGACGCGCCCTTGCCGCCGCTGCTGCTGCTGCTGCTGCCGCTACCCATGCTGCTGCTGCTGCTGCCCCTGCTGCTGTTGCCCCTGCCACCTCGTGTGTCCGCCTTCCTGGCTTGGTCCTCACCGCCACCTGGATGCGTGTCTGCTGCTGCGCCCGTCGCCGCGCCGTCCAGGCCTGCTCCACGCCCACTACGTGCTGCGCTCCGCTGTGCCCCCCTTGCTGGTGCTGCTCCTGGCTGTGTAGGTGCAGGTGCCGGTGAGGCAGGCGCGCCACCGTCGCCGCTTGTGGCAGGCTGAGCAGCAGCTGCAGCTGCTGCTGCAGTGAGCACCCTGCCCAGTTGCGTGAACATGGCCGCCACGTTGATGTGCCACAGCGTTGCCCCGCCGGGCCGAGTCTGGTGCTCCTCGTGCAGCACCGCGGCCAGGTCCCGCCACCCGCGCGCCCGGCCGATGCGCAGCGTCAGCTGCACGGCCTCGGGGCGGGACACCTGCTGCTCCATCCACTGGTCCTGCTGCTGCAGGGACGTCTCCCATGGGTGCGCCTGCCGTGGGGCGCTCGTGGCGCTACTTGCCGCAGCCACTGGCACTGGCACTGGCGCTGGCACTGGCGCTGGCATGCCATGGAAGCGGATGCCTGGTGCTCCTCCTGCGTGTGTTGCTGCAAATGATCGGTGGAGTGCGTGCATCGCTGCCCTCCGAGCGCATGCTGCTAGAAAAGTAAGCGATTGGCATTGCACGCCAGGTCGCACTGCCATCGCGCACGCTGCGTGCCCAGGATCTCATTTTTCGGTTTCTTTACTAGGGCTCCGCGCACGCACACGCACACGATCGCCCACGCCGCGCGCACGCCTGTGGAGTAGTGAAGGATCAGCCGCAATCCGATGGCGCTGCTCTCAGCCCTGCGCCCCCGCCTCTCGGGGCTCCTCTCGCAGAGCTCTTCCTGGCGCACTGCAGCCCAAGGCTCCAAGCAGTCAGCGCTGGGCCAGGGCAGCAGCGTCCTGGGCAGCAGCAGCGTCACCACGCCCCTGTCTACGGCAGCAGTGGCTGCGGAGACCGTGGCCACGTATGCCAAGTCCGCGTCGTGGTTCCATTGGTTGAGCGCCGCTGGCTTCATCACCTGCATCGCCACCGTGCAGGTACGTGTGGGGCCCGTGCACTGCCAGCTGGGGCCTGCAGGGAGGGGCTCGTCGCCAGTGTGACTGCATCCGTTCGCCCGCCACGCGTGCAGGCGAGCATGAACTCCAAGGACAACGCCTTCAAGGGCCAGATGATGACGTGAGCGACGCGATCGAGCTGATCCACTGGGACGGGATGGGGCAACAGCGGCAGATGCCAGCGTTTGGGCAGGTTCCCGGCACGTGGCTCGATGACGCCTCCGCATTGAGCAGTCTCAAGAGCTAGCCAAACACAGCTATCACGTGCATGCAGCATTGACCGGTGCAGCGTCCATCGGGGACCGGAACGCTGGCCCTCGAGCGTTGCAAGTTGTTGCGGGGCACGCTTACTAGCTTTTGCCTTTGCTCTTGCACGCAGCATCCACAAGTCGACTGGCCTGATGCTGGCTGCACTGGCCCTGCCGCGCCTCTTTGTGCGCCTGACCAACAAGCTGCCAGGCCACGTGCCGGGCTCGCCAAAGTGGGAGCAGATTGCCGCCGACCTGAGCCACTACGCGCTGTATGTGCCCATCCTGGTGCTGCCGGCCAGCGGCGTGGCGATGGGCTACTTCGGCGGCAAGGGCCTGCCCTTTTTTGGCTTTGGCACCATCCCTGGTGAGCACAGGTGGTGCCCACCAGTGAGCAGACCGCGGCACTCAGCTACGAGGGTGGGCGGCGGCAGCAATCCAAGTGCAAGCTCACGCCTTTGCATTCCTTGTGCACCTTGTGTATCACGTGCTGCTGCTGCTGCTGCCGCACTGTGCAGGCGCTGCAGTGCCCAACGGCCAGGTGGCCAAGACGGCGTTTGGTGTGCACAAGCAGGTGCGGCAAAGAGAGGCTCGCTTGCAGGAGTTCCAGAGCCACTGAGATGATCATGAGCAATGCGCACAACAGAGGCCTGGGCCCTCAGGCCCTTCCACCCGTGCCAAGCAGCACACCAGCGAGCCGGCAGGTCAGGTCGAGGTGGCTAAGGCAGGCCCGTGTCGCTGCGGCTTTGCCAATGCATTAGCCTGACCCAGCCTCCGCAAGCATGCCTTCACTTTTCGTTGCAGGTGGGCAAGGTTGTTGCCGTGGCTCCTCAAACCCCCACCAGCCACTGTGCATGGTAGTGAGCCACTGTCCTTCTTTGTTCCTTTCCTGCAGGTGGGCAAGGTGCTAGAGTACGGCCTGCTGCCGGCGCACGTGGGCGGCGCGGGGCTGCATGTTCTGCGCGGCTCCAACATCTTCAAGCGCATCAACCCATTCGCGTGACGCGGTCCAAGGGCATCTTCCCACTTGCGTGACATGGATGGAGGGCGTCGCAAGGATGGGGGCGTGCTCCTTGTGAATGGTTTGGCCCTTGAGCGGCTTGCAAACACGTGTACCAGGACGGTGGCTTGACGGAAATCAGGACGTGCTGGCTTGGGGGGTGGTCCGCTCTGTGTGTGCGCACGTGACTGTTGTGCGAAGGCGTGCGGCACGCTCGTGACCGCGGTGTTGGAAGCTGCTTCGCGCTGTGGGCTGCGCCTTTGCTCATGGGCTGCGCCTGCGTGTTGGTCCTTGCTGCGTCTGCAAGACTGATTGGGACGGGCAACCGAACCGCAGGCCATGAAGAGAAACATTTGGTACAGCAGAGCAACAGCTACACGAGGTCGGCAACAGGTCAGGAGTAGGAGTTGGCGCCCGACGACGGTGTGGCTAGTTAGGCAGCGAGGCCCGCAGCTTCTGCTTGATGTCTTCCAGGACGGGTGGGCACGTGGTGCTCATGCTCTCGAGTGCACCGCGCACGTCCTGCGCCTCCGCCATGATGATCTGCGTCGGCAGAGGTATGAGGCAGTAGCAGCACCAGTCCCATGCTGCGCCCGGCGTCTGGGCCATTGCCACCTTGGCACGTGCAGCGTTCCCTCGTTGCTGCGCCTGCCGACGTGCAGCAAGCAAGGCTCACCTCGAGGTCCCGCTGCAGCTGCTCCAGCTGGCGGATGGAGTCAGCCAACTGTGACGCACTCGACTGTACATGACGCTGCAGGCACGGATGCGGGCAGGCGCGCCACCTGAGTTGTTGGATGCAGGGCTGGATGGAAGGCTGGCGCCAATGGCGGGATGGAAGGCTGGCCAACCGTGCTGGACTGCTGCTGAGTGCACGCGCCCCCGAGCAGGCGCACCACCCAAACTGCAAGCACACGCCTGTGCAATGCGGACCGAGGGCAAGGCTGTCCCCACCCTGCCGGCAGGTGTGCGCTCTGCTATCCACTGCACCACGCACCATGACGTGCTGCAGGCCGCGGCACGGCTCCGCCACCAGGTCCGACGCAAACGTGTGCAGCCCAGCGTTGGCCACAGACACTGCGGGTGGGACGCATCATATGCGCGTTGGAGCTGCGGCAGAAAGCCAGAGCTGCGGCAGATCAGCCTTTGCATGTGCGAGCGCGCACCTGCCGCCTCGGCCTGGCTGTGGCCGGCTGCTGCAGGGCCGGGCGTGCCCCGCAGCAGCTCGTGCATGCCCCACATGGCGAGTGTGGTGACGCTGTGTTCTCCTTCCCTTCTTTGCGCATGAGGGCTTGGATCGCAAATCGAGCACACGGTTCGGAGACTACAGCACAGCGTCGCCCCAGGCAGCTCGTTCAGGCCTCGCACACATTCCGGCCCGCTCCTTCGAGGCTCATTTGGACTTTTCGGTCAAAGCCGTACCGAATCTGCTGCTCGGCGCGCAGGAGCAGGAGCCACAGCAGCGCAGCAACAGCATCATGTCGCTCGGGGCGACTCTGTCTTCTGAGCGCGAGCCCACGTACTCGTTGCTGGGCAGCAACACCTTCCGGCCCGGCGGCAGCACGCTCCTGCGCGGCACTCTGTATGTCAAGAACCTAGGCACGGTGACCACCAACCAGCCGCATGGCTTGGTGAGGACGGACAGCCCCATCAGCGGGGACTTGCTGCTCTCGCGCCATTCGCCCCACCAGGCGGTCAAGGACCCGCTCAGCGGCCACACGCTCAAGTTTAAGGGAGGCGTGGCGCAGGTGAGGCTTTGTGGCGGGTGTGGAGGGGAGGTGGGGTGCTGGCGCTCGCTTGCGGGCACCATCTCGTCTTGCCGGGTGCGCAGCATGCGACATCAGGACGAGATGGGATGGGACGAGATGGGGATGTGACCAGGGGATGTTCTTCCTGCCCAAAGAAGGAAGCTCAGCATGTGCACATCCTGCTCGTCGCACGTGGGCGCAGGTGACGACGCCGGTGCAGAAGCAGCAGCTGGCGCACAGCAAGCAGTTCTACCTCACGCGAGACGCCGACATCACCATGCAGACGCTGCGTAACACTACCAAAGTCAGCCGGTACACGAACGAAAAGGTGAGAGGGGCAATGTGGCGCTGGCTGCTGCGAAGGACCTTGACAACGCTGGTCTCCAGCATCCAACTCCAGCGCCCCATGTCCGGGCTGCACCAACCAGCTGCCTTGACGATCTTGCATTATGTTGACCTTGCCGCGCAGGTCGGAACTGCTGGCACGCCCACCGGCATGGACGACTCCTTGCGGGCCTACAAGGCCGCGCAGATGCAGCAGCAGCAGCTACAGCTACAGCAGCAGCTAGCTGCAGAGGGGCAGTTGCAGTAGTCTTTGGCTGGGGTGGGTGACGTGTTTGCCGCTCTGTGCGTGTCGCTGGTGCAAGCCATTGCTTGGGTGTGCGCGGTGTGGCTGGTGCGCAGCGCTGGCGTTCCAGCAGTAGGTCACGAGAATCAGCAGGCCACAAACGAAAAGACTTTCTTGCATCCAAGCGGTTGAACAGGCGTGGTGCGTGCGCACACCGCAAAGGCGCAAAGGCAGTCAAGCGGCATTGGTCACAGCATGTACAGTATGGGACTGCCAGTGCGCGTGGCGGGGCGCTGCCAGGCCATGCCCCAGGCAGGAAAAAGCCGTTCCGGATCCGCAGCAGGACCGCAGCAAGCAACACCTTGGAAGCGCCACCCCATCCCCAACATACATGGGAACCAGGCCGCCGCCGCAGCAACAGCATAGCGCATGTCATAGCATAGCTTAACGCAGTCAACAATTGGGTGAGGAAGCCAGCGAACAAATCATCTGCTCGGCTAGCAGATGCACAGCACACAAACTGAGGCAGCGTGTTGAAGAGGGGGCCAGTGTGTGCCTCCCACCGATCCCTTCGACTCCTTTCAGCTTCCTCCCCGCCCCTGCCACGGCATCCCCAAGAAGAACAAAAAAGACACACGCAAAGATTTCGTAAAAGGATCCTACAAGCTCCTACCCGGCCGCACAGAATGACGCGTATTGCACTCCTATCTCTACCTTGAATCAGATTGGCGAGCCTGCCATGTGCAGACGACGCGCAGCCTCGACCGCATGCGCCCCAACCCCGTCCCGTGCCAACCACTGCTCCTGGCGCCTGTACAGCTGTACAGCACGCGTCCCACCTGTTGAACAATGTGCTTGACATTGTTGCGCACTCGCAACACCACCGCCACCGCCCTCAGGCACCTGTGCAGCTGCATGCGCCTTGAGAGTCCCGTCCGCCATCACTGACGCGCCGCTGCTGCTGCAGCACCCCAACCCGCTCAGCCATCCCTGCAGGTTTGGTATTGATGTTGGTTTACCTGCTTGCCAGACATGGCTGTACCAGATGTAAACTCCACACACACAGGTGCGCGGGTCTCTGAGGCCCTGACACCGCCCCGGCCCCTGCTCAGCCCCAACTACATCTGCCTGCGCCCCCGCACTGCCGCCGCCGCTCCTCAGACGCGCTCTAAGCAACGCTGAACTTTGCTTGGCGATCTGTTGTGACGGCTGCGGCATCATGGCACCTGTCGTGAACGCCATGCAATGATGATGATGGTGATGAGCAGCACACTACAGCTGCATACGCCCCGAGCCGCCGCCACCACCGCTCAGGCGCCCAATCAGGAAGCGCTGCAGCGCGGCGCAGCAGGCGCAGCCGAACGAGCCCCAGGCCATGTCACCGAGCGCCAGCGGTACGGTCCAGGACGAGATGATGGAGTGGTTAGTCATCTCGTACGTGCCGTAAATCACCAGGCCCTGCAGCAGGCCCTGCAGAAGATCATCGACAGGCCACGGTGTGCACGGCGTCTCATATGCGTGCGCACGGTGTCAGAGCGTGGCAGAGCGGCATGGAAGCGCGGGAAAGGACGCGCGCGTGCGGTGCGCAGGCAGCGCACACGGATGCAAGGATTAGGACTAGGAAGCCCGTCCGCTCACAGTGGGCACTACAAAGCAGCGTACGCAGCGCAGGCCGCGGCGTTTTCCCTGTGCTCTACTGCTGCCTGTGTTGCCTATATGCTCATCCTCCCCCCCCCCATGAAGCTCGACACACACGCACCTGCATGGCGGCGACGGGCGTGGTGGGCGCGGTGCGGGCGGCGAAAAAGTAGGTGCCTCCCACGATGAGCACCCAGGCGGTGAGGCCAGAGATGGCATTGGGCGGCGTGCGCATCAAGTCGCCCAGCACCTGGGCAGCGGGGAATGATCAGGTGCAGATGAGGGAACGGGTGCGTCGCTGCCGTGCAGAGCAAAGCCCGTGGCTGATGCAGAGTGCCGGTGTGTAGTAGGTTGTAAGCAGGTGTGAAACGTCAGGCAAGTGCAAACATTCCGCCTGCCGGTGCGGTTGGGAGGCAGGTGGTGACGTGTGGCGCTCGGGTGACGGGCGAAATCACCGCCTGGCCTGCCTCATCAACTGCTGCTTGCACCGCTGATGGACGCGTGCACGCTGTTGCCTGACTGCCACCATGCTGCTGCATCTCCGCTCCCGTCTCCTGGTCGTGCGACGCCGTGCGTCAAGCAGGACCAAGCGTGCGTGGCCTCCTCCTCACCGCTTGGAAAAGGGGAGCGGCCACCAGCGAGATCCAGGCCACGTCCATCACCACGAACACCTGCGGCAGTGTGTTGGGCGCGTATCGCGCTGGGTGGCGAGGGGAGGGGCCGACCTGCACCCGCCCTGCCTGCGCCCATCCCAGCGCAATCGCGCAAGTGCAGGCTGTGTCATCAAGGCGCGCTCACCACCAGCGACGGCAGCAGCACCATGAGCACCACTGCGGAGCGGGCACGACAGGGCGGGCAAAGCGTCCACACGTGTGCGCGAGAGCGCGGCCTGCCCCCTCTCCACAAAGGTCGCGCTGCCTAGGAGCTGCACGCCGCTGCCAGCAGGCTGCTGCTCACCCTGGAGCCAGGTGAGCGCCACATCACTTCCTTGGCGCAGCAGCATCAGGGGTCCAGCGGGACTCGGCGCCGTGCCAGGGATCGCGTCGGACAGCGATGTATACGTCGTGTGCGCAGGCATCGCTTCGTGGGTTACAGTGTTCGCGTTGCTGCCACCTAAGCCATGTGGCAGGGTGTCGGAGCCCGGGTGGACCTCCACAATCGTAGAAATCCTATCTCACCATCCATGGCGTTGCAGCTGCTGCGTGCGGTGGCTGCAGCATCGGCAGCAGCCACTCCATCAAGCACCTGCACCGCCGCGCGCGTCTTGGCCACGATTGGCCCCTTTCCACGAGCGCCCCTCCTTCCCAACATCCCAAACAGCACACCCTCTATCCGATGCCTGTGCAGCTCCACCGCGCAGTTGGCTGCCACCGCCCAACCGCTGCCGACAGCTCCCCTGCGCGCCGCGCTGTCCCCAGCCGCAGCCTCTGCCCTCCAGCAAACAAAGCAGCAGTCCGTGGCGAGCAACAGCCCTGCAGCTGGTGCAGACGCTTCGGCAGCATCCTTCCCGCCGGTGCGGGTGCAGGAGCTGCACCAACTGGTGCAATCTCGCACGCCCGAGAGCTGGAGGCGGGCCAGCGCGCTGCTTAAGGAGCAGGTGCCGGCGCGCGTGCGCCACCTGCAGGTCAGTGACGTGTTGCCTTGCCGCAGTAGGCGCGGTGCGGATCGGGTTGCTACCCTTGCCGCCCGCCAGCTCCCCATGTGGTACATGATGAACTTGCGACACACGTGCAACAGTATGAGCGCTGCCGTGCAGGCCAAGCTGAGACTGCTGGTCAGCAAGGCAGAGAGGGAGCTCAGGTGCGGCGCCAGGTTCCGGGGGTGAGGTGTACAGGCAGCTGTGGGATGCCCCTGCAGCCGCCGTCATCATCATCAGGTTTTCAACGCCCTTCCTCTCCTGGATGTTTGATGTGAAACCATGGCGAACTGTGCCACCGCCCGTGTCTGCGCCCAGGTATGAGATGGAGCACCCGTCCCGCGGCCACGCCCCCGTCCTCGTCCCCGTCTCAGCCGTCGCCGTGGTGCAGCAGGACGACGAGGGGCCTGACCATGAGGAGGCGCACGCCACGCCGGAGGAGCACCTGCAGGCGCGTGCACGCTGCTCACATACCTTGCTTCACCTTGCCATACCTTGCTTTTACCTTGCATACATTGCTTTGACTGGGGAAAAGCCAGACGCAGCATCGAGGTGCTAAGGGCGCAGCTGCCGGTGACGCCAGCCACTGCTTTTACCCCTCGTGCACAACCCCTTGTGCACAAGCTGGGTGGTGCTTGTCACAAGCACAAGCTGCCCAGCATCCGCCAAATGGCAAACCTGGAAGGGAAGCCATGATGGCAATGTAGCGTTGCTGCTGCTCGTGCCCATGGGCAGCGTGGATTAAGTGCTCGCACCACCCTGCCCTACCCTGCCCTGCCCTGCCCTGCCCTGCCAGCAATCGCGCCCACGCCCACACACCTCCACACACCTCCACACACCGCACCCACCTGCATGCTGTGTCCGGCGCATGGGTACAGACGCCGCCCCGCCCTGCCCTGCACCACCCTGCCCTGCCCTGCCCTGCAGGCGCTGTCGGCGGCGGTAGAGGCGTGCTGCACGCGCATGGAGAAGGAGGTGCTGCAGTTTGTGGACGAGTGCAACAGGGAGGCGCGTGCCCCGTCCCCTGCCAGCCACTGCAATGGTGAGGTGCTTGCTGTCAGGACTGTGATGGTGGGGACGAGTGCAACAACAGGGAGGCTGTGGTGGTGGGGACGAGTGCAAACCGGAGGCCCGCACGGGGGTCGCAACCAGCCGCGGCGATGGTGAGGTGCCCAGTGGCACGGTAATGGAGAGGGACCGCTATGGCGGGGTGCGTGCCGAGTGCAGGCGCCTCTGCTTCAGGACCACTGACTGCTACGCACTTGGCGGCTCGATGAATGCATGCTCTGGCTTGGGCTGGTGCCTAATCTGTCCTCGCTGCTGATCCGTGCTGCCTTGGTTGCCGCGGCTGGGCCACCCCGGTTGCAAGCGCGCACACACACGCACACAAGTGCGTGATGATGCTTTTCTGCTTGCCAGAGATGGCCGCCCGACACACGCACACACGCCCGCGTGCTGTTTGAGTGCCCGCAAGTGTTTCAGTGCGTGGCGGTGGCGCGGGCGGCATGCTGTGGGAGCACTGTTGGAGCACACAAGCACCTCAGCTCAAGTGCGCTCTGCCCCACACGCATGCAGGTGCCTCAGCTTTGGAGTGCGTGGCGGTGGCGCGGGCGGCGTACTGGCTGCGCCGTGAGGTGGAGGCCGAGTGGCTGCGCGTGTGCGACAACTTCCGTGCCGTCACGCAGCGACCTGGCTGGTGAGTGGTGTGTCATGCGGTGCTGCTTCTCTAGGTCCTGGGTTAGGGTTAGGGTAAGGGTTAAGGTTCATTCCGGGTCATAGCTAGATGCCGCACAAAACACAGGCAGGATCCCCTCAAAAGGCCGGGTTGCCTTCGTCTCTTGTTTTGCTGCCAAATCCTGTTGTGTGAAGTGGGCACAGGTACTGCTGAGTTGCTGCTGGATTGGGAGCACACGCACATCGAAGGCTTGCAGCGCGTGGCGCGGGACGCGCGATTTGAAATGAGACGGTTGTGGGAACGGCGATGCATGCGCTGGTGGCTTTTGTTCAGGTGGGACCAGCCAGGTGGCGTGGCGGTCAAGGCGGTGGATGATGCCATGGACTGCATTGCGGTGGGTGGGGCTGGGTGGTTGGGAGGCAGAGGTTGCCCTGGTGAGCACTGCATGGCGGTTAGCGGCTTGCAGCGGTTGAGACTGTTGCGACAGCGCTGCTGCTGCAGCCGCACCATGACTCTGAATGTGTGAAGCTTGCAAACGGGCCTTCAGGCCAAGGCAGCACGGATCAGCAGGAAGGAAAGATTCGGCACCAGGCCAGGCCAGAGCTGTGTGCCGCGGGCGCTACTGCTGCTGTGGCTGTTGTGGTTGTTGTTGGGAGTGCATGGGCATCCCCACACCCACACTTGCCTGCTGCTGCTGCTGCTGCTGCAGAGGTCGACGTTTGCTCTCCGCGTGCTGCTGGGCGAGGGGCTGTGCTGCTGGCAGCGTGTGAGGCGGGCGCAGGGTCTGCCGGGGCTGGGCTTTGCCACTGACGACCTGGAGACAGGTGGGTGGGGCATCATCAATCAGCAGCTGCAGCAGCAGCAGCATTGCATGGCGTTCACGGCGGTTGCCATGGTGCTCCAGGACGGCAGGAGGATTCACGCGCCCATGTTGGACAGAATAGCCTGTCCATTGGTAGCATGATTGGTGCGTGGGTGGGTGCCCGCTCTCGTGTGGAGCTGAGGCAGGTGTGTGTGTGTGTGTGTGGCATGCTCAAGTGACTGCATGTGCTGAAGCGTACATGCATGGAATAATGCACTGTCACTGTTAAGGGTGTCTGGTAAGGGTCCGTGGTGCATGGGCGCTTCTGCAGGCAACCGTGCAGCCAACCGTTGGTCCATGGCCGGGCCCACAGGCCCCCCTGGCCATGAGGAAGAGGAGGCCCAACGTGACCCTGCGTCCCTCATCATGAGTCAAGCGCCCATCGTACAGATCCTCAACCTCACGGTGGAGGACACCAGGCGAGTGGCGCTGTAGTGGGGTGCGAGGTGTGCGTGGGGAGGGGGGCGTTGGGGCAGCCGCTGCGCCGCACCTTGTGCAGGCCAATACTTTTTGCCCTTGCAGTACGATGTGCATTGAACTCAACAGTGCACACTCCTTTATTGCGTTGCAGGGCGTTTTGCATTGAGAAGAACAGCACGGCGCCAGACACCGAGGTGCATGGGGACCCTGACCTCCAAGTGCCCCTCTGCATCGAGTCATACGTGCAGGTAAGCAAGCTTGCGGTGTCGAGTCATACGTGCAGGTAAGCAAGCTTGCGTTGCGCGCAGGTGCAGGTGGCGGTCGTGCGCTGGTTGCATTGTTCACTCCCAGAGGTGATCATCACCAACCGCAGCGGTCCTCAGTCACAGAACTTGGGGAACGGGCCTTGATGAGCAGATGATATTGGGCAGCAAGCAGCTGCAGGCGCACAGCACTGAGCACTTGTGACGTGCTGGTTGCATCCGTCCTAAAAGGGCGCACCACGCCACACGTCCCACACGGCTCACTGCTGATCCGTGCTGCCTTGGTTGATGCGGCTGGGCCGCCCCGTTTGCAAGCGCACACAAACACGGTGTGTGTGTGTGTGTGATGCCCACGGCCTTTGCACGGCGCCCGCAGCACATCTTCACGGAGCTGCTCAAGAACGCCATGAGCGCCTGCATCCGACGATACGGCGCCTGGGTGAGAGAGTGTATGTACTGCCTGCTTGCAAACGGGGCTTGCCATCGACGGGCTCGCTGTGCTGATTACCAACGCCATTGTGAGCAGCGCAGCCAACCTCATCACCTGGACCACGATCCTTGTCAGCCTGGGCATGAGAACCACCTGTCAATGGGTACCCTAGGTACCGACGTGGGGAGTACAGTACATCCAGGTGCTTACTTGCCT
>QAXK01004837.1:0-12490 GCA_004335735.1 Chlorella sp. KRBP | reverse complement strand
ACCAGCACGCACCTCTGCCCCCTGAGTTGATGTCCACACATCCCGAGCCAATGATGGGACTGTCCAGTGGCGTGGTGTCCGCCGTGAGCAGCGCGATCTTGTGCTTCTCAAAGCAGATCGTCATGTACTGCTGCGTGCCCGCGTTGAGGATGCGCAGGCGGTAGTTCTTGCCGCGCTGCACCGTGATGACCTCGTGCTTGCACCCGCCAGAGCCCTGCGTGCACGAGGCGTGACGTGCAGGTTGTAAACTTTCAAGCCTCCGCACGCGCGTGCCCATGTAAACGTACCAAGCTCATGAAAGTCTCCGCATGCGCTGGCAGCCCAGGCATCCACAAGCCCAACGCAATTAGCACCGACCGACTGCGCTTCAGGCCCTGCGCGTCGTTGCGTGCACCGCATCTGCCTACCTGCGTGCCAGCCGGCCAGCTGAACTTGGTCACGTTGCAGACGGGCGCAAACCAGGGCTGCTTGGCAGTGTAGTTGCCCCTGGTCAGGTTGCAGTCCATGGCCACGCCCTTGCCGTTGATGAGCAGCGCGTCAGCTGTGCCCGTGGCTTGGTAGGAGCCGGAATCGTTGGTCATCTTGGCCGGATCGTATGGCCTGTGCGGGTGCAGGCAGCGGTGGTGGTGGCAACAGCAATGCACGCGATACATTCAATCGCAAGCCTGGCTGGGGCGGCTCGTGTTCACCACCGGACCTGCTTCGTTTTGGTTTGTTGCATGCTGCCGTCAGCCGGGCATGGCATAGCTTGGTGCAGCAGGCAGTTCGTTGGGCGGACCTGTGCCCAGCACCACACTTGCTTCCTGCGCCAAATCGCCACCCGTGACATCCCCCTGTCATCACCTACGCGCTCTGGTGGTGGTGGTGGTGGTGGTGGTGGTGGCAGTTGCTGCGTGCCTTCAACCCGGGCGGCTGTTCAGGTTTGAACGGGGAATTTGGGAAAGCATCGTGCTAGTTCTCCTCACGCATCTCTAGCACGCGTGCCGTTCCATTGGCATCCCCTCCGCATCTGCTCGCCTTGACCAGTCTGGCAGCAGCACACAGCACCCTCACCTGTTGAGCTGCATGCCCATGAAGTTGGCCTCGCGGTTGAACCAGTCCGACAGCAGCAGCACCCTCTCCCCGTCCGAGGCCAGCGGCTGCGGGATGTCCTGGTTGCGGGGCAGACCCAGGATGAGCACGCCCTGCAGCCCGTTGGCGCGGTTGAGGGCGTTGTGGTCGTGCCACAGGTAGGTGCCGGGGGACTCGTCCGCCTGCATGGCGCCACACACACACACACGCACGGTGCAACCAGCATCACAAGCAGCTGTGTGTTCACCATTCCCATGCCGTGCGCACGGGAGGGCACGTTTGGCAGCTGGCAGGTCAAGCCTGACCACCAGCACACTACCACCACACAGCGTGGCTTCAGCGGCCTCCAGACGGTGGATCCGCAGGCGTGCTTGCGGCAACCACCCCTGTGCAGTGCGTGTCAGTCCGCACTGCCTTCATCGCTGGCTCGCTGGCGCCCGCCCTGCTTGTTGTCTGGGTGAGACTGCACCTTGCAGCTGCGGCTCGCACAATGTGCAATCCACTGGAATGACGGTGGGATACTGCACCCGCGCACGGCTCTGGCATGCGCTGCTGGACGCGCTCCTGCTGACCTCCCGTCTGCAGCTGCCAGGTTGAGACGGTGCACGCGCGTCCCCTGTAGCGCAGCAGCCGTACCCCTCCTCACCAAAAAGCTGTATGTGTATGAGCTGCCAGGCGCCACTGGGCACTGGGTCAGGTAGGCCGTGCCGTCCGCCCACGCCGCCGTGTCCCACATGCTGAAGCCGTGGATGTGGATCGAAATGCCTGACGAGACGTCGGGAAAGGTCTTGGGCAGCCGGTTGTTGATGGTGATCTGCGGGCGGCAGGCGGGGAGTTCACGTCAGTGTACTGCTTGCCAAGGCTGCGCACCCCTGGCTCGGCGCGTCACGCATGCCCCCAGCTGCCCTGCAGGTGTCGGTTGACGCTGCAGCAGGGCGCTAGCGCTACTGCTGTGGGCGGCTGCAAGGTGCACTGGCGCATGGTGCTTCTGCCGCTTCTGCCTGCGTGTTGCTTGTGCCTCCTGCGTCTCGCGCGCTCCCGCATCAGATGTCGCCCGCCACGACATCGCGTGCTCGCCTTGATCGTGTCGTTCACGTTGGCGTAGAGGACGGGCTGGAAGACGCCGTTGATGAGGACGATGGGCCGCATTGGCCCGCAGGCTGGAGAGCCGCGCGCGAGCGTGATGTTGAGCGTGAAGTGCGCCACACTGCCCGAGCGCACAGGCATGAGCTTCTCGCCCGTCCGCAGCGCCTCAGCCGCGCCAATCAGCTGCTGCACCACCACAGCCGCTGCGAATGCCGCCAGCGCTCCCGCCCATCGCGTGCTCGCCTTGCGGAGGGGCATGCTGCAGCCGCACGAATTCGGGTCCGCCCGAATCCAGATGCGGGGCCGACACTGGCTAAAGCACTGGCACGCCGCTGCTCCTGCTGCTTGCTGCTCCTGCGGCGTGTTGCTGTCCTTGGTTCGCTGGTGGGGGTGCAACGGCAAGGGGGAGCGAGAGGGGGAGGAGGAAGGAGGCGGGGAGGGAGCGAGAGCACGAGTGCGCCTGCGTACGCGCCTCTCTCGTGTGTGGACGCTCTCTCTCCTTGCGGTGAATGCGAAGGTCACGGAGAGTTTCCTAATGCGGCAACATTGCACACTAGAAGGCGAATGGCGCGACACGACATGCTCATCCTCGGGGGGGACATGGTGCACTCCTGTCGTGTGTTGCCAGGGGCCAGGGGCCAGGGGACGGAAAGGCGGCGCAGGCGGGGGAGAGGGCGCACAGTCACCACCTCGCTACCGGGACAGCATTTGGCACCTCGCAGCACCACGTTCATCTGCATCTGTTCTATATATATATGCAAAAACCAATGGGCGCAGGATGCGCTAGGGTAGTCGGGGCAACGGTCGTTGCGGCATCACCGCCGCGCCGCTCGGACGACTGCACACTCTGCGCACCCAACCCTGCGGCCGTTGTGGCCCAGTCATCGCCGCCGCTTGGACGGCTGCACATTCTCTGCTCGCCCAGCCCTGCTCAGGTGAGCAGCTCGATGAGCGCGCCCGACGACGTGCTGGGTCCCCGCTGCGGCACCCACTTGCACCTCAGGTCGTGCGCCAGCGTCGAGTTGTAGCCCTCACACTCAACGCTGTGCCGCTTGTTGTTGGTGAACTGGCAGTTGGTGGCCTTGAGCACGGCCCCGTCGCAGACGTAGGCGCCCGCCTGCACCGCCACGCGTGCACAGCATTCAAGCACGCTCGGGTCCCCGCCCCGAGGTCGTGGGGCAAGAAACCTGTGCACGGGCTGCACCCTCCTCACCTGCTCATTCTCCCGGAACTGGGAGTTGTGCGCCGTGGCGCGCGTGGCGCGGCCCACCACCACCAGGCCCTGCAAGCACACGGCACAACGCGTGCACATCTGGCTTGGGCTGCTTGCCCGACACGCGCTCATGTCATAGGGCATGACATGGAGAGCTCAGGGGCGCTTAGAATCTGGTGCGCCAGAGAGTATCTTGTCAGCTCCTCGCACGTGCCTCTGGCGGCCTTGAATCCAAATGCGTCCGATACACACAAGACTCGAAGTCGTCTTTGGCTCACGTGCCTGAGTGCTGCAAGACATCTGATACGCCCGGTAGTTGGGCCCCGGCCCCGCCGAGGCGCCCAGACAGATGCAAACCATCGAGACACACGCACGCACCACCCACCGAGCTGGTGAGGGAGCCCAGCAGCGCGCACGTCTCCAGCTGCACGGCGCCGCCGTCGTGCGCCGCCACGCCTGCGTTGCGGTTCTTGTTGAACTGCGTGGTGTCGGCCTGCAGCATGGAGCCGTAGCCATACACCTCCACACCCTGCGGTGGGGCGGGGGTGGTGGCGGGCCCAGCACAGGACAGCACAGCACAGCGTGAGGAGGGCCATGGAGCTCGGTGGTGCCTACTTGAGCAGCAAGAGGCACAGGAAACACAGCGCTGCGAGAGAAGGCTCCCACAGGCCCCCCGCCCTTTTCAGTGCAACACACCCTCTTCAGTGCAACTCACCCCCTTCAACTCAACCCCTCTTGCCCTCACAATTCACCTCAAAACTCACCCCCTTCAGTGCAACTACTCCCCCCCCCCGTTCAGTGCAACTCACGCCTCTCCGCTTGGACTTTGAGACGGTGCAGCCGTACAGCCGCGCCGTGGCCTGCTGGGAGATGAACATGATGCTGCCAAAGCAGTTGGAAAAGGTGCTGTCCTCGGCGTGGAACGTGCAGCCTGCGGCAGGTAGGAGCAAGGGGGGAGCATAGAGCAGCACTAGGTCAGAGGTGGGCATCGCGTCGCCCACCGAATGGGTCGGCAATCCCATTTGGCCCACCCAAATGAACACGCAATCCCATTTCGCCCACCCAAATGGGTGACGTTTGGGCTGCCTCCACGCCCACCGCTCACGCTTCAACCACCCACCTGTTCCGGAGGCGTACACCACGTTCTGCTCCGAGTGCCCCCCTGTGTTTGACGCCACGCAGTCCAGCGCCGTGACGGTGCCGCCGCTCACCACGCGCAGCGCGGCGTCGCGCTTGCCAAACGCCATGAGGGTGACGCGCCGCAGCGTGGCCACCCCGCCGTCGCGCACCTCCACCAGCGCCTCGCGGGCCTTGCCAGTCACCTACGACGGTGAACTCAATTGCAGCACCGCGCACGGTTGATCAACCACTCCCTTAGGTGCCACGCTCCGCTGCGCAAGTGGTGCTCTCACGCCACTCAACTCTCCTACTCCCCTCCATCAGCCCCATGCAGAAGGCTGTTGAGATATTGTCCCACTAACTGTGGCGAGCCGGCCTTGTTAGGCGAGGGGGTGCCCTGCCCTGCCGCTCTCCCAGACAAAAACGGCAATGGGCACGTCAAGCGCGCACCTGTGGCGAGCCGGCCTTGTTCGGCGAGGGGGTGCCCTGACGCGACGATCCCTGGGACTGGTAGCTGGCCCGCACGTCCACCACCGGCCGCTGCGTCTGCTCCAGATGTGCCTGCACAGGTGGCAGCGCAGCGCCACGCTTCCACCAACGATTGTCGTCCCTGCTGCCCGCCCTAACCCTAGGGCTAATGATGCTGCCCACAATGGCATGCCGTGCACCTCGATGCAAAGCAAGGCTGGTGCTGTAAATGCGCACCTGCTCGTCCTGTGTCTCCTCCCCATCCTCCTCCTCGTCCTCCTCCTCCTCCTCGTCGTCATCGTCCTCCTCCTCGTCCTCCTCCTCCTCGCTACCGTCGTCCTCGCTGTCGCTGTCGCTCTCCTCGTCATCGCTCTCCTCGCGCTCCGTGTCCTCGTCCTCGTCCGTGCTTCCGTCAGAGTCCACGCCGTGGCTGTGCACCGACGCGCCGCCGCCTGGCCGCGCCGCCTTGACCACCAAGTCCTCCAGAAGCACATCCTGACCCGTCACGACAATCTGCGCCACACGCCGCAGCACAGCCACAAACAGCGCTTCACAACACCGCCTGCACCAATAAAGCCTGCAACCCGCTTGCCACCCGCCTGCCAATCTCGTGCCGCCACCCGCGCACCTTTTGCCCCGGGCGCAGCATGATGGTCCCGCCCGACAGGCTCGTGCCCGCCAGCTCGCACAGCAGCACCCCGCGCCACGACGCCGAGCTGAAGGTGCGGTTCGCCAGGTCCAGCGTCAGCGGCCGCGTGGCCTTGGAGAGGAGCGAGGCCAGCTCCGCAAGATCCCCGCTGGTCACGCGCACCATGCCCATGGCGGACACGATGGTCGCGTCCGTCACGATGGAATCGGAGCGGTGCAGCGTCGCCGCGCTGCCGGCATTCTTGGCCGTCCACGAGGCCATGACGCTGGCGGTGGGCACGCGGCCGGGGATGGCGTTGCGCAGCGCGGGGACGTCGCTGTTTGGGACCGCGCCGGGCGTGCTGGGTGCGCGGCCGGCGCGCACCGTCATGCTCGTGGTGCCGCGACCGGCGGGTGTCAGGGAGCGCGTGGACTGGGTGGCGGAGGCGACGCTCGTCGAGCGCATGGACGCCGCACTGCGGGGTGGGGGTGAGTGGGGCGCGACAACAGCGGTGGTGGTGGTGTATCACGCGGTCATGGTGTGTCGTTGTTCATCGGGACCTGATCCACCCCGACCGAGTCCGGCGAGCGGTCCCCGACTGCACGACGAGGCGCGCACCAGTGCCAGCGTATATTGCGGCGTTCATGCATCGGCAACGGCTCAGTCCGCTCACCCGACCCTTGCGGAGAGCAGGCGAGACGGCGACGTGTTGCCGGCGCTGGTCCTCGCAGACGCCGACGTCCGCGGCGAGTCCGGCAGCGTGTCCTCGTACACACCGGCGAGCACGTCCGCATCCGTCACATGCGCCCAGTCGCCTTGCTTGATGCAGCGCACCAGCTCAGTCACCTTGGCGAGCTCGAGGGGTTTGAGGCCCAGCTGCGCGATCATCTCCTCGCGGATCAGCCTGTGCGAACAGAGGGGTGAGCAGGCCAGGAAGACAGTGGTGCTGAGACCGCCACCCCGGCTGATGTCATGCAAAGCAGATGCAGCAGCGGAGTCGGCAGCAGCAGCAGCGGTGGCGACGGCAGCAGCTGCAGCAGCGGAGTCGGCAGCAGCAGCAGAGGCAACAACAGCAGCAAAACACCTCCCTGCGGTACGCACTTGAAGTCGTCGAGGTCCGCCAGCCCTAGCCTCTTGATCAGCGTGCTGGCCACCTCGTAGCGCAGCGCGCTGGACTGGAACATGTAGCGCGTGCGCGGCGTGCAGTCCAGCGCCGCCCACGGGTCCCCGCTGGCGCGCAGCCAGGCGTCCTCCTGCCCCGCCGCACGCAGCAGGTCCTTGAAGAAGAGGTCCAGGTACTCACCCTGCAGGCCCACCAGCATTGCGCGTGACAGCGTGACAGCGTGACAGCGTGACAGCGTGACAGCGTTTGACAGCGCAGTATGAATCCCCCCTCCCCATCACGCCATGTGTGAACCATGTCTAAGCTTCACCCTGGCTCTACACCTTCCACAGAGCATCTGATCCACCACAGACGTACGTCTGCTGCATGGGCATGGCGTGCCATGCAAGCCGCTCTCGTACAGACGCTGCCACGTGTTCAGCTGCATGTGAGGACCCACTGCAGCCGCCACACGGCCCTTTGTAACAGCCTTCAGTACCGGGCGCACCTCGCGCCTGATGGGCTTGAACAGGACCTTGAACAGCGGCTGGATCTCTGGTGCCAGCTTCTCAGTGTAAGAGATGCCAGGGATGCCTGTCTTCTCTGTGGGGGGAAGGGGGGTCAGGCAGTGCGGCAACGTCACGACAAGGTGGTCTGTCTTGCTAGTGAACGAGATGCAGGACATGCCCGTCTTCTCTGCGGGGGCGAGGGTGATCAGGCAGTGCGGCAACGTCACGACAAGGTGGCCTGTCTTGCTAGTGAACGAGATGCAGGACATGCCCGTCTTCTCTGCGGGGGGCCGGCACGCAGGTTGGCAGTCGACTGGAGCGTGGCCTGCGATGTCGCCTGGGCTGGCCCCATCGGTGGATCGGCTGGCCACTCAGGCTGCTGGCCACCAGGACTCCACCCACGCGCCATCCCACCCACTGTACCTGGGTCAAAGACTGGCACCAGTGGGATGTTAGCCGCCAGCGCCGTCTTGATCTCCAGTGAGCACCACGAGGTGGGGTTGAGCAGCGTCTCTAGGTAGCCCGCTGAGATGATCGGCACGACGCATTTCGACTTGCGCACCAGCTGCGCCAGGTCGTGCAGGTTGTCCAGCTCCTGCAAGGTGCAGGGTGCCACCTGCTTTCCTGACTGCCGTGCTGCAGGAGGATGCACGGCAAGATGCAGATGATGGAGGAGAGCTTGCCTGCGAGTCGTAGAAGACCCGCAGGCGGAAGCGCTGCGTCAAGACGGTCCACAGCGCCATCGCCGTGTCCTTGCTGTCGAGCTGCCTGCGAGCGCCAATGGGCGAGTCGTTTGCGTTGTGAAGAGCCGAGGAAGCTCCGGCCAGCAGGACCGAGCATGAATTCAGCCGGCAGCTGCACCTGTAGCTGATGAAGACGTCATAGTGCTCGCTGTCCTTGGCCTTGCGCGACATTCTGCTGCTCCTGTGCTGTGATGTTCGCCGTGCAGTCTTCGCCGCACAGTCAACGCGATGCAGAACGACGTGTGTGCGCGTGGAGTCTGCGTGCGTGCCGCAGGGTGCCTTGCAAATCTAATGCCGATGCTGCGATTGCGCGCCTGGTCCGTGTTGAGCGTGTTTTTTCACGGCAAAACGTCCACAAAGCACAAGCGGGAGCAGAGCATGCAGCGCGTTCGCGTAGGCAGCACTTGAGGCTGCTCTAGTCATTGCTTTCAGCACGGCGCCCATCCATTGCGGCGCACGGCGGGAACGTGACTGGGCGCCAGGCCGCAGGCGTGCCGCCGCCGCAGTCCCATGTCTATAGTGCGCCTCAATGTCGGCGGCAGGCTGTTTACGACATCCGTCGACACGCTCTGCAAGGTGAGGCGCTTGTGACAGTGCGGTGGGGCGTCGGGCGCGCGTACACGCATTGCTGTTGAGCCTCTCCGCTACGCAGAGCACTGTGCCATTGCCCGGCATGCCACAGCAGCACCACCAGCAGCAGCAGCAGCAGCAGGAGGGCAGCACGGTGAGTAGCCAACCGTGCCCCGTCTTTGCATGACCCGCAGGAGCACGACAGCATGCTCGCGCGCATGTTTGGCGGCGCGCTCAACAGCAAACAGGACGAATCGGTGCGTCCTGGCTGCACAAGGCTCCACCCGTGCACGTGGACTGCGGGCAAGCTGCTTGGCTGCTTTGCTGCGGGCTCTGCGGTCTGGCCCGGCTGGGCCCCACGCAGCTGCACACACACCTGCCTTGCCGTGCTGCAGGGCGCATACTTCATTGACCGGGACGGGGCGCACTTTGGGACCATCCTAAACTACCTGCGGGATAGCCAGTGCGTGCTTCCAAGGGACCTGCTGGCGCGGCAGGAGCTGCTGAACGAAGCACGCTTCTACGGCGTGAGTGCGGGTGGTGCCAGTGGTGCAGCGAGGCAGGGAGCAGTCTCTTGATGGTGCAGCTGGGAACCGCCGTTGGGAAGCGCGTTTGCTGCTTCTACGGCGCGAGTAGGGGTGGTCACGAGGGTCAGTGATGTACAGGTGGAGGGCAAGCGGCAGCGTTGATGGGCAGCGCACGCGCTCTGACGGCGTGAGTAGCAGGTGGCGGGATAGTAGTGGTGCCGGCCAGCAGCAGAAAGCAAGAAAGGGAGCGATGGCAGGCATGATTGAGGAAGCTGTGCTGCGGGCACCAGCTACCGTGGTGTTGTGCGTCGATGTTTGCATCTGTTTGGGCGCCTCAACAGGGCCGGAACCCAACTCCCGGGCGTATCAGATGTAGCGTGTTGTTTACGCCTGTGTCGACCAGCAGCAGAAAGCTGCAGCCCGGGTGCCCTCAGCGGCTCGACCTACAGTACTTACACGCACAACGCAGCCGGCTTGGGGGGGCTAGCTTGCCAGCCAGGCACCAGAAAGCTGTGGGCCTCATTACGCGTGGCGCTCCTGGGCAAGGACTGCGATGGTTTGGGGGGGCTAGCTTGCCAGCCAGGCACCAGAAAGCTGTGGGCCTCATTACGCGTGGCACTGTAGGGCAGGGACGCGCCCAAACTGGCACTGGGGACGCTGCCTGCTCCCAGCGCTGCACTCGTGTGCCGTCGCCCCTTGTCATCATCATCATCATCATCATCATCATCATCATCATGGCATGGCGTACACGACAGCTGTCATGATGCTGCAGCCGTCACAAAAGATCGCCAGGCAGGCCTCGTCAAGCAGAGTTCACGTTGCTTGTCTGATGCTGCGCTCGCATGGCCGGAGCCAGGTCCGTTGCCCCTCGTGCCCCTCGTGATGCTTGTGCTGCCACGCGTGGAACGACCACTCGCAGCTGGAGGGCCTCGTGGCGGAGCTGCTGCCTCCTGCTGCGTCGCTCCACGCCAGCACCATGGACCGGCTCCTCAACACGCCGCAGCACAAGCGCGCAACCAACATGCTCTGGGAGGTGCGCAGCCGCTCACCGCCCAGCTGTCGGTTGGTGCACTGTTTGTTTTGTTGTGGTTTGCAGCAGCGCCGTCGCCTAGGTGGCGCGTGGCATCAGGCAGCGTCTGCACGTCTTCAGCCATGTCCAGCTTTGGTTCAGCAGGCAGGCTATGGGACGAGCGTGATCATCATGGCGTGCCTGCTGACCATTCACAGGTGGCGTTTGCTGAGCCGTTGCATCCCTCGCACCTGGCGGGCTCGTGGGTGCGCCTCACAGCCTCCCCCGCACGCGTCATGCTCAAGTGAGTGCTGCCCTCTGCCGGCCTGGCGTGCCCTGGCGGCATTGGCACAGAGACAGGCTCGCCGCCCCTTGCCGCCTCCTGCGCTTCTCCCCACTTGTGTGATGGGGCGCGTGGGCAGCTTGCGAACGGCGCGGCCAGCAGCAGCCACGTCAGGGCACCAAGGACGGGTGTCTGAGCTCACCTCAAAGCTGCACGCACACACCGGCACACACACGCGTGCACTGGTGTGGACTTTGCTTGGCGAGGCCTGCCTGGCGATCGTTTTTGTCAGCTGCAGCATGATGACACCTGTCGTGCAATGATGCTGATATGTGCGCAGGGGCCCAACCATGGAAAAGACCTTTGAGAAGGACAAGGACAAGGACTTTGAGACGGCTCTTTTAGACCTCAAGTATCTCCATGAGGTGGCCTCCACCCTGCTGCCCCTGCACTTTGCCGCGCTGGGCTTCACCTGCCGCGTGTCCACGCCCGTGGGGCCCTGGCAGGATGCGCTCACGTCCTGGGGCCTGCTGCTGGACTGGGACAAGCGCGCCTGGCCGTCCCTGTACCACCAGCACGACGAGGCGTGGGCCGTGTCCCCGCACCGGAGAGAGGCGGGCCGGCCATGAAGACTAGCAGGAGCCTTGCAGGATAATCTATGCCTAGGTCTTACCAACGCTCGCAGGAGTCCTGCTTTTTGACGAGCTGTTCTTCGGTCAAACTTTGGTCAAACGCATGTGATGGGAAGGGGAGCGAAGGCGATCACTCGCGCAGAACACGATGCACGCACTGAAGCAGCACACGGCGCACAGCTCCCGGGGCGCCGGCGGGGCCCCTGATCGCGCGCGTTCGTCTGCTGCGTGCGGCAGGTCGGTGGCGCGTCAAGGAGAGGAGCGGCTGCTGCAGCTGCGGACGCGTGGGATGCGATCGCGAACGGAGCCGCACAGCGAAGTGCGTCTTATCTGTTGCGCTCGCACGCTATCTTCGGGATCGCACTTGTGCAGGGTGCCATTGGCAGCGCGCCATCGGCAGAGCAGGCAGCAGGCATTGCCGCCTTCGTCTCCGGCGCCACTGGATGGCGCCAGTGCCAGCCGGCCGAAAGGTACGCGCGTCGCAGAGGGGTGCGCGAACGCGGGCGTCGACAGCTCCGCCCACACCTCTCGCTCTGCGCCTGCTGCATGCAATGCAGTGAGCACGCTGGCGGGGGCCAGCAGCTCCGCATCCTCCACGTCCGAGGGCGTGCTGCTCAAGGGTGCGCCTGAAACCGACGCACCCCAAGCCGGCGCGCCCGCAGCAGCGCCCGAGGAGGCCCCAAAGGACGCAGCAGCAGCGGTGCCAGAGTCCAAGTCGAACGAGTACAGTGAGGTGATGAACCGGCGCATGGGCACCAGCCTGACGTACAACCACGAGAACGGCCTCGACTACAACCGCATCCTGCCCGACCTCATCGTGGGCTCCTGCCTCCAGGTATGTTGTTGTTGCACATTGGCTTGGTGCAATGGCAGGGTGGGTGCTGGGCGCTGCCACATGGCACATGGCACGCCGTGGGCGTCAATCGTCGGAGGCTGCTCGTGCGCACGCAGACGGCGGCTGACGTGGACCGGCTGGCGCAGGAGGAGGGCGTCACCACAGTCTTCTGCCTGCAGGTGCGTGTGTGTGTTTCGAGCTTTGCATCTGGCACGGCCATCTCTGGCAAGCACGGACTCGTGGGATTGATGCAGCAGGCGGGGAGGAATGGCACAGTGCGCTGCTGGCTTGCTGGCTGAGGAGGCGCTAAGGCAGCAGCAACTGCAGCGACCAGCAGCAGCAGCAGCAGCAGCAGCAGCAGCAGCAGGAACAATTGCACTAGCTGGCTCGCAGCACCACGGTGACGGTTTGCCAGTGGAGTTCCAAACCTTGTGACAACAAACCCAGCAAAGTCTTGCCAACAGCTGCACACCACACCGCTTTACACACGCACACAGGAGGACACAGACATGGCCTACTTCAGCCTGGACATCAAGCCCATCCAGGAACGGTGCGCCGAGCGTGGAGACATCAAGCACGTGCGCTTCCCCATCCACGACTTTGACCCGTACGACTTGAGGCGCAAGCTGCCTCGCGCTGTCAGCCGGCTGGCGAGGGAGCACAAGGCGGCACAGGGCAAGGGCACGGTCTACATC
>QAXK01004827.1:0-21386 GCA_004335735.1 Chlorella sp. KRBP | reverse complement strand
CCACTCGAGGCGCTGGCAGTGCTCCTGAGGCTGCCTGCAGCAGGAGCAGCGGTCTGGGGCGCGCCTTGGTGCAGCGCCAGGTTACAGGGTCCGTCCACCTGGTGCGGACCCCCCTCCAAAAAACTGCAAGCGCGATGACGACCACCACGCAGGGACGACCACTGGTGGCCACCAGAACAATTGCAAGTCGTGGAGCGTGCAGAAGCGTGCAGAAAAGCCAGCTCACGCAGAAAAGCCAACTCATGTGCCACTGTGGTGGCCACAACGAATCCGAGCAGGTCATTGTGGCACCGCACCCGTTGAGGCAAAGGTGGCCTAGTAGTGTGTGCGCAAAAACATCACAAGTGCAAGGTTTACCCAGCAGCAAGCTCTTTCAGCTTGCCCGCTCGCTCCAACTTGTGCTTCCCGCCCATGAGGGCGGTTACTTACGATATCGATGCGGATAACCATTCACGCGCGCACGGAGCCTGTTAGATCACTGCTGCTGCGTGCTGGGGCCCTGCGCCACGTGCACCACGGCCCACTGCAGGCTAGGGTCCAGCGCCAGCAGCGTCACCCTGACCATGGTGTTGCGCGTCCACTGCGTGGTGAGCGTCTGGCCCACGGCCGTGAGCATCTCAGCGCCGACCCTGGCAGCGTTCTCCTCCACCCCCGCCTGGATCATGTCACTCTTGACAATCTTGCTGCGGCTGGCGTCGTTGAACAGCGCATAGTTCTTCTTGTCCGTCACCTGCGGCGTGCCGTCCAGCATGCTCATGTCGCCCTGCACCAGCGACACCCACACGCCCGCCGTGGGGAACAGCGTCGCGTTGCGCATCCACTGGTTCATCGAGCTCCACCCGTCGCGCTGCTGCTCCTTGAAGAACTGGATCATGAAGGCGTAGTAGCCAGTGTCCGGCAGCGGGCTGCCCCACCCGGCGGAGCTGGGCAGGTCCACCACCAGCGCCGCCACCTCGCCCGCCAGCAGCGGCGCGCCGCCCGCCTTGTGCGTGTTGGTGAGCTTGAACACGCCGCGCTGGCCCAGCAGCGCCTCTGACGTGTTACCCGTGGGGACCGCGTCGGTGAGGGCGGGGAGGGTGGAGGACGGCACGTGCGGGATGGCGGTGGGCGGCATGAGCCCGGCCGTCAGCAGGTTGAGAGGGGACACGAGGTAGTGCATGCCGGAGCCCATGACGCTCACCACGTCGCCGTACTCCTGCAGGCACCACCACAAGGTGATGGCAAGGCGAGGAGGCAGGAATGAGCAGGCGCTGAGCCCACAGTGAGCCCACTTTGCCTCTAATGGCTGCTCAACACATTGTAGCTTGCGCGTGTGCCCTCCACGGTGGTGCACGCCTGCCACTGCCACTGCCACAAACGCGTGCCCTCCCTCTCTCACCTGTGCCTCGTAGGTGCCCGTGCTCGGATCCAGCTCAATGGTGGCCGAGTGGTGGTACCACCTGTGGCCCAGCTCGTGCGCCAGCAGCGTCTGCACGTCCAGCGCGTACGAGTCGCCCAGCTCAATCCAGATGCCGCCAGGCCGGTAGAAACTGTCGGAGGGCGTGCCCCACTCAGACCAGCCCAACGCCAGGCCGCACGTCGGCCCGCACTTGGCCTTGTTCAGCGTGCAGATGGTGCACAGCCCGTCAGCGCAGGTGGGCGCGCTGTAAACCACCAAGTCGTAGTTTTCTGACGCAATGCCCGACTTGAGGTACGCCGCCCGGGTGGCGTCCTGGCACCCCTGCTCGTCGGCCACCGCCTGCATGTCGGCCTCAGTCAGCTGCACAAAGCCGTAGACGTCCAGCTCGCCGCGGCCCGACTTGCCGTGAAGCGTCAGCTGGCCGAAACTCATGCCATGCCACGCCTGCACGCAGCATGCGTTCGTGTGAGCATGGATGGCCATACGTTTGACGCCACGGCAAAAAGGACAACAAAAGTGGACGCCACTGCTGCTGCTGCACACTCGGCTCCGCATGCTGATGTCACGTCATCAGAAGTGGACTGCTTCTCACCTCGTTGATGGACATGATGCTCTGCACGTCGCAGCTCTGCGTGAACATGTCCCGCCACAGGTTCTTGTAGTAGGTGGTATAGACAGTGTCGTTGGCGTACAGCGCCTCAATGGTGGCGCTCGTGGCACCCGACAGGCGGGCACGGGGGTAGGTGAAGAGCACCACGGCCGTCTTGAGCGGGCGCGTGCCCACACCCGTGAAGTTCTTGCGGCACGCTGCGGGCGCAGGAAGCGATGCAGCACGCGCGCGCACACCTCGTCAGAGCCAGTGTGGCTGACGATGCACTCACCACGTCCATGACTTATGGTGAGAGACAAGACGGGAGAGGAGAGCGTTGGCCGTGCAGCACGGTGCTCTTCCTCCCCCCATCCCTTAAGGGGCCCAAAGCCACCTCACCAGCGGACGTGTTAGTGTACTTGAACGCGGCCGCGTCCTGCAGGAAGCGGCGGTCCCCGCCAGGCTGGCTGGAGGAGGTGTTTGCCGTCAGGGCCGCCAGCTGGTCCTTCATCTGCTTGACGCGCGTCACGCGGTCCACCTCGCCCTCATGGTGCGCGCGCACGGCCGCGCTCACAAGGCCTGGCGGGTGGGCGCCGTCGTGGTGGTGGCGGTGGCCAGCAGTGCCGTTCTGCAGCAGCCACACACCCAAGACCAGGCCACACAATGCGTCACGTGCCTTGTGCCTTGCTTTGCACTCCCGCAAGAGCACAGCAGGGCTCAGAGGCTAGCCTGCACTCAAGAGTTGAGCCCACGCGTCCTTCTCCCTCACCTTGGAGTGGTTGCGGTGCGGGTTGAAGGCGTGCCCTGCCCCTGCAGATTGCGTGTGCATGAGCAAGCGACACGGGTCAGCATTACCAACAGCTACAGAGGGCGCTGATCATCGCTTCCTTCCGTTAGAAATGGCTACCCCGCAAGTGCACACCGCAGCGGCGCACCTTGCTTGTGCTGCAGCTGTCGGCGCCCCGTTGCGGGCCGCAGCACGTTGGCGCGGTACGCTGCGTCCGTGGCGGGCAGGTTGCCTGCGCTCCCACGTGCACACGAGCACACACACACACCAAGGGCAGGGTGGGTCGCGGTGATGGAGAGCCTCAAACAGAGCGCTGGAAGCCTGTGTATCAACAGCATGCAGGGCTGCTTGCAAGTGATGATGAACTCCATTCGCACCGGCAGTCATGTACTCGCACGTGACGACCGTGCAAGGCGAGCCGTCGGCGTAGCTGCCCGTGGCCACGCCGCACCCCACTTGGGTCGTGTCCTTCCACACCACCTGCGGCGTGTGTGTGTGCGCGCGCGCAGCTTGCAAACCGGGGTGACGACGGCACACCCCGGCACACCAGGTGTAGGACAGAAAGCAGAGCGCCTGTTTGCATGTTCTGGGCTTGGCACAGTGACGGTGGATGCTTTGTTGCCGGTCCAACCTGCAGGCGTGGGCCTGAGGGCGTGCCAGCAGTGCTGCCCTCACGGTGCGTGTCTTATAATTACCTGCGTGAAGTCGTCCACGGTGCTGTAGCCGTTAGCCACGTTGTCGGTGTAGGGCTGGGTCGAGTAGCTGCAGGCATGGCACCAACAGGGGACATCATCACCCAGTGCCTAGATATCATGCGGCGTCCAGCCAGCATCACTGCGCAGGCCCCTCCACCATACCACCGGCTGCACTGCTGCCACACACACAATACCATGCAGCCCACACCAACCACCCAACCACGCACCTGTAAGCGGCGCTCTGTGCATACCACTGAATGGCCGCACTGACGCAGTTGGTGCTGCTGAAGGGAAGCACCCAGATGTTCTCCCCGATGGGTGTCAGCTTGAAGCTCTTGATCTTCTGGCAAAAGACGCCGGGCTGAGTCAGGTACTGAGACCAAGCCTGCTCGAACATGAGACGCGTGACAAAGAGGAGACAAGTCAGCAGCGCACTGGAGCAAAAGGTGGCTGCTGGGTGGCTGCTGGGTGTGTTTTTATTTATGACTGGGGCCAGGCGCAGCGCTGCTCGCTCCCCAGACTGGGACAGCAATCACAAGCGGGATGCCTCCCGCCCACCACCTCCCTCACGCACCAGTGCGGTTCCTGCCAGCTGGTTGCTCCAGGTGAGGGCGGGCACGCCGTGCTGCTGGCGGTAGTAGTTGTGCGTGTCCAGCAGCACGCTGCTGTCGGCGCAGCCGCCAACTGCGCATTCAACGGTTTGGTTGACAGCCACATTGGGAGCACACGCACTACCCGTTGGTATACGGGTGCCGTGCAATGCCACAGGCACACAGTGTTGATGTCGACAGCCTGCAGAGCGGACCGGCGGCAGCTGGTGGCCCACTTACAGGTGAAGGGGGTGCCAGCGGGAGGTGAGGGCGAAGGGGTGGGCGTGACGGAGGGAGGCGGGGACACGGTCCAAAAGGGCGGCGGTGGGGAGGCGGTGGGGGTCGGGGTGGGCGTGGGCGTAGGGGTGGGTGCGGGGGTGCTGCCCAGAGGCAGGACGTTGGACAGGAAGTTGGAGTCTCCGACGTAGTTGCCTGCGGGCATCAGCAAGGCTCGTCAGCGTGCTCATCACCTCTGGCGCTTGTTTTCCAGGGCGGATCAACCTGGCCTTGGCAAAGCGTCAAGGCCAACGTCAAGGCCAGTGAGCATTGTGCCAGCAATGGTGGCGCACCGGGTGGGAGGTACTGGCACGTGATGACGACGCAGGCCATGGTGCCGTACTGCGTCTGCTTGGTGCCGTAGGCGCGGCCGCAGCCCACCTGGGTGGTGGACTTCCACACCACCTGCACTCAGAAAGAACACGGTGTTGCACATGTGGTGGTGTGGTACAGGGAGCGGGACGCTGGGTGTCATGACATCCGCACATCACAAGGGCAGTGCGTCGCGCTCACCTGAGTGAAATGGCCGATCGCGTGAAAGTTTGCCTGGTTGCTGGTCCACGGCGTCTGGCTCCACACATAGTCGGACTGCAAGGGTGAGCAAGGAACAAGCGGTGGCATCATGGGATACGCCCCCCAGCCTCCCTGCCGCTCTTCCTTGGTGCCCTGACACGGTGGGGCGCCGCCCTGACACGTGGCACACTCACTGCCGCCGCCTTTCCCAAGAATCAGCCTGCCACACTCACAATCTCGTCGTACCAAGCTGTCGTGGCTGCGTCGCAATCGATACCGTAGATGGAATTGCCTGAGCCCCAGGCCGCGTACAAGTTCTCGCCGTAGTTGCCCTGCGATGAGCAACCACCGCAGTCGATACCGTAAACAGAGCTGCCAGAGCCCCAGGCAGCGTACAAGCTCTCGCCATAGTTGATGAGCAGCCACTTCAGACAAGCAGATGTGGCCAGCGAGCGAGCGGCAGCCCGTGAATAGAGGGGCGGCAGATCCACGTAAACGCACCCCCGAGTGGACCAGGTCGCATCCGTTGCCGGCCAGGACCGCAGAGTAGGACTGCGTTGGTGCAAGTTCAGTTGCGTGCAGTGTGAGCGCATCTCAGAGTTCTCCATTGGGGCCGCTGCACGCATCATGCGGCACCCCCGCGCACCGTGGACGATTGCGCCAGGCTGTCGCTCCACGCCAGGGAGGGCGTGTTGATGTGCTTGGCACGGAGGATGTTGTGCCTTCCCAAGGCGTTGTTGGCGTTCGCGCACGCTGCATTTCGCGAGCACGGGATACGGGAGAGTCAATGAGAAGCCTACGAGCCCGCACACGCCCCCCGGAGCGCGCTGATTGCGCTGATTGCGCGGGCATTGCCCGCGCAGTCACAATTGCTGGCGCCCTGGACTGCTGGCGCTTCCTCTTCTGTGGTCCGAGTAGCCGTTGAGAAGATGTTGACCGCGCTCCGCACGCGCGCTCCGCGCACCTGCTGCCTGCGCCGACGCGCCGGTGGCGAGCAGCAGCACCGCGCACGCGCTGGCCAGGAGCAGCAGCGCCGCGCTGGTGGGAGGGGCCATCTCCTCTCTGATGAGATGCGCTCTGCGATGAGAGATGATGCGCTCTGGCTACGAGCAGCGCAGAACTGCCGACTGAGTCCTCCTCCCACGCAATCCGCGTGTGCGCCTTCTCTCTCGTGCGCTCTCGAACAGGTCGTTAAGATTTCGAATTGAAAGTCAAGACAGCTCGCGCTCGCAGACAGATCACCCTGCCCTGCCCCACCCTGCCCCAAACCTCACTACCGCTCTGACTACCCCTCCCTAGCACCTCAACGAATCATCACCCGTGCCTCCGCGCCCGGATCTTGCGCCGCTCGCCCGACTTGAAGTCCCCCAAGCTCATCCCTAGCCCTCCCGCATCCGGCCCCGCCCCCGCCGGCGCGCCCCCACCCCCACCCGGCGCAGCAGCACCAGCAGCCGGCGTGGTCCCCGCTCCAAAGCTAAAGCCCAGTGGCGTCCCCCCCGCCGCACCACCACCCGTAGGCGCCGCCGCCCCAAACGTGGGCGGCGTCGCAAGCCCTCCAAACCCTAACGCCCCGCCAGGGCTGGGCGTGGCACCGCCTCCGAACGCAGGCCCGCCAAACAAACCCGGCGATTGCGCTGCTCCCGCCGCCTGCCCTCCTCCACCCGCTGGTGCACCGCCAAAGTGGTACGGCGTGCTGCTCGCCTGACCAAACGCCGGCGTAGCACCTGCGCCAGCGCCAGCGCCTGCCGCTGGTGGTGTGGCGCCACCAAACCCGCCCCCAAACATGGGCGGAGGCGACGACGACTGCGGCGGCACACCTCCTCCCGGTAACCCCCCAGCTCCAAACCCGAACGCAGGGCTTGCTGCCGGCGCCGGCGCGCCAAACACAAACCCGCTGCCACCGCCACCAGCGCTCGTTCCCGCCGTCCCCGTTGCTGCTGCCCCTGCCGAGGTGCCTGATGGTGCTGCACTAGCACCCGGGGCACCTCCAAACGTAAACGGCAGCGGGTTGTTGCCAGGGCCATTGGGCGTTGCGCCACTGCCACTGCCGCCAAACAGCCCTCCAAACCCGCTCGTGGACGTCCCACCTGCAGCACCCGCTGCACCTGATGGCGCTGCCGTGGCACCCCACGCTGGCGCACCACCCCCCGTCCCCGCAGGAGCTCCAAACGGGTTGGTGGGCGTGGTGGTACCAACGGTGGCGCCACCACCCGCCGCCGCTCCCTGCGCACCAAACGCAAACCCACCGCCACCGCCACCGCCGCCCGCTGCCGCCTTACTCGCCTCCCCTCCGACACCCGCACCCGCACCCGCACCCGCACCGCCCAGTGCACTACCAAACACCGCCGCCGCCGTCGCCGCCGCCGTGCCCACCCCAAACAACGACGCAGCGCCTGCTGGCGTCGCGCCCCCCGCACCCCCCGCCGCCGCTCCCGTCCCAAACCCAAACAGCCCTGTGGCACCAACCGGCGTCGCCGCCCCTCCACCTCCACCCCCTGCACCGCCAAACCAACTCCCTGGTGTGGCACCCGGCGTGCCCACAACACCGCCCTCCCCTGCGCCTGCAGCACCAAGCCCTCCAATCTTCGCGCCAAACGCCATGCCGCCCCCACCGGGCGCAGGGCTCATGAACAACGGCCCCCCCTGGTTAACGCCACCACCACTGGTCGACGCCCCCGCACCTGCACCCGCCGCCTCTGCCCCACTAACAGGTGCCTGCCCCAGCGCGCCAAACGCAAACCCCCCAGGCGTGGACGGCGTTGCTCCTGCCGCCGGTGCACCGCTGCCTCCCGGCACGCCAAACTGAAACGTGGGCGCTGCTGCGGAGGCGGTGGTGGGCGGCGCTGCAGCTGCAGAGGGCGTCTTGGCCTTTTCAATCTCGCTCGCCACTGCCTGACTCGCCGCCCCGAACGACGCTGCGTTACCCTTGAGGAACGCATCGCCCCAACCGCTAGTAGCAGCAGCTGGTGCAGCAGGTGCGGCGGGTGCGGGTGTGGTTGCCTTTTCAATCTCCTTCGCCACTGCGGTGCTGGCTGCACTCAGCTTGGAGGCGTTGGCTTGAAGGAAGGCGTCGCCCCACCCGCCGGTGGTGGCTGGCTGTGCGGCTGGCTGTGCGGGTGGTGCTGCGACGCCGTCCTTGCCTGGCTGGGCACCTTGCTGACTCATTGTGGTGGTGGTGGTGGTGGTGGCGGTGGTAGTGGCGGGAGGAGCGCCAAAGGTGAAGGGCAGCGGGCTGAAAGGAGCACCCGCACCTCCTCCCCCGAGCGGCCCAGCGCCAAACAGCGGAGAGGCAGAGGGCGTGGCTGCTGCTGCTGCTGCTGCTGCTGGGTTCCTGGCCTGCTCAATCTCCTTGGCCACTGCACTGCTGGCTGCGCCGAGCTGAGCTGCGTTGCCCTTGAGGAAGGCGTCGCCCCACCCGCTGGTTGCGGGTGCGGCGGGTGCGGGTGTGGTTGCCTTTTCAATCTCCTTTGCCACTGCGGTGCTCGCTGCATTGAGCTTGGAGGCGTTGGCCTGGAGAAAGGCGTCGCCCCATCCACTGCTAGTGGTGTTGTTGTTGTTGGTGGTGGTGGAAGGGGCCTTGGTCCTCTTGCCAGGTGGTGGCTCTGGCTGTTCGTCGTCATCTGGGAGAGGCACGGCAGCTGCCTGGTGCACCTGTGTGCACACGTGCAGCGGAACAGCGTTGGAGCAGGCTCCAGCGCTCGGCCTGACTCTATCACTGTCAGGCCTGACTGGCGATCGTGTACGTGGCCGCAGGCAGCACCATCCTCGTCTTGCTATTTCTTGTAGCAACCAGCTCGACAAAAGCAACAGCACCACGGTGAGTGCAGCCCTTTCCCCATGGTGCACGCACCTGCTGCTGGATGGGTGAGCTCCACTGAGCCCCTTTCTCCTGCGGCGACGCCGCACCAAACAGCCTCTCGCCTCCCAATGGCAGCTGCTGCTGCTGCTGCTCCGCTGGCTTCTTGCCAGCCCCCACACCGCCACCAGCGCCGCCTCCTGGCTGCGTGGCTGCGAGCGGCTGCACTGGCCGGCCAAAGTGGAATGAGGGCGTGGGAGTGGAGCCACCGATGCCAGAGGGTGCCGTGGCGCATGCTGCCGCCACCGCCTGCAGCACCTGCAGCTCGTCCTTTGCCCGCGGCGAGGAGCCAAAAGCAAAGGTGGGCGCTGCCGCATTCTCTCCGACACGTTGATGCTGCTGCTGTTGTTGTGCTGGTGATGGTGCCGCTGCTGCTGCTGCTGCTGAGGGCGCTGCGGGCGTGCCAAACAGGCTGGGTGCGGAGCTGGCAGCAGCGGCGGCGGAGGATGAGGGCTTGGTGGCGGTTGCGGGCGGGGAGACGAGCGGCAGACCGCCTGCACTGAAGGCAGACGGGAGGTCGTAGCGCGGCACTGCCCCTGCTTGCTGCTGCTGCTGTGATTGTGGCTGGAATGACTGTCCGAAGGCGGACGAAGGTGCGGGTTGCGCCCTGGAGCCTGATGGCTGCTGGCTGCTGGTGGAGGGGCGGTGGGAGGGGGGCTGCTGGCTGGAGGACGGTGCGGCAGCAGCGGCGGTGGCAGTAGTGGTGGGCTGTGGTTCGTCAGGCACACTGAATCGGACTGACTTTCGGTCCGCAGACTTTGTCTTTCCGCTGGAGGCGGCGGAGGAGGGGCGCAGGCCGGCCAGCGCGTCGGCGGCAGGCGCCACCACCACGGAGGGGGGGACGAAGGCAGGGAGGGTGGGCAGGGTGGCGGCCTGGGGGTCCTGCGCGGTGGGGCTTGGCTCGTTGTGGGTGGTGGTGCTGAGGGGTGGAGGCGTGCCTGCGGGGTGGCGATTAGCGGAGGTGGCGAGAGCAAGGTGCACAGTTTGGTTGCATCACGCTTGCTGGCGAGTTCCACACTCGTTGGGGCTTGCTCCAAACACAGCGCTGTGATCTGGTGTAGTTAGTGAGCCAGGGACAAACAGGTGGGCCCCAACAGGGGGCCAAGCGCACCTTGTGTCGGCGTGTTTGCTAGGCTGGCAAACGCCCGGAGCCCGAACGACTTGACGCCTGGCGGTGGCGGCGTGGCGGCCAGCTGTGCCGGCATGATGCGGTCCAGTGGAGGGGGCGGCGTGGGGCCCGGGTGCAGCAGGCGCGGGCCACGGGGGAAGGGAGTGGAACCCGCATGCGGCTGCTGGGGAGTAGGGTTACCGTTGTTGGACGGCGTGGCAGCGCCCCATGCGCCGCCATGCCCTGAGGGCTGCGGGGTGGAGGCTGCTGCTGCTGCTGCTGCGGAGGAGGAGGAGGGCCCGGCGGTGGCGCCGTGGCTGTCCGTCACCTGCGGGAAGGCCAGGCCACCAGGGCAACGCACGGCGGTTAGAGGTGTTGGAACATGGAGTGTGTTGAGGTGTTGGAACACGGAGTGTGGAGCGGTCAGCATGGACTGCGTAAGTCTTCCCGCTGGTCATCTTCCCGCTGATCTGCACATGAAACCGACATACCCAGCCTGCTGCCCCAGCAACAAAAAGAAGGCACAAGCCGCACAGAGCGAGCACGGGCCGCCTCTCGCCCCCAGGTGCCCCCCCAGGGCCTTCCTCCCACGCCCTCACCCTGGAGAGGCTGTCCAAGGTTTCGAGGATGCGCCTGGCTGTCTCAGTCGACGCCTTGCCGGCCACCGGCATCCCACTGACAATGGCAGCGCCGTCGCCCTGTGGGGGCCGCTCCTCCACCCCTCCCGCACCCGCACCCGCACCCGCGCCCCCTGCCCCCGCCGCAACGGAGCCAGCGGGTTGGCCAGGGCTGGTGTGGCGCGGCGTGTTGAGCGCGGAGCTGTGGCCGCTGCCGCCGCCGTTGTGCGCGGCCAGGAGGGCGGCGGAGGAGGAGGGCCCCACGGTGAGGGCGAGGAGGGAGCGGGCGGGCGGCGTCACGTGCTGGTGCTGCACGGCGTGGCGCTGACGCTGGCGCTTGTACTCTGCACGACGCGAAGCGAAAGTGTGCAGGTGCCTTTTGTGCTGCAATGCTGCCCTCGCTTTCACCTCGCTGATGAGGTGGCGTGCTCGTCCCTATGCGAAGCACTGACTCCCCTGCCGTCCCCGCCACTTGCACACTGCTCAGCAGCAGCTCACCTGCCAGGTTCTTGATGCCTGACCCCACCAGAGGCGTCACCGCAGCAGCTGTGGACCCGTCACCACGAGGCCGCTTGGCCCCCAGCCCAACGCTGGGCCCACCCGCCTGCTGCCCCTGTTGTCCCTGCACACCCGCACCGGCCCCCGCTGCTGCAGCCCCACCAGGAGTGCCAAACAGCAGCGTGGGTGTGGGGGGCCCAGACGCCGCTGCCGCGCCCGCGCCCGCGCCGCCGTGGGGAGCCGGTGCAGGGGTCAGCTGCAGCAGCGGTTCCTGCTGTTGCTGCTGCTGCTGCTGTTGTTGCTGGTGATGTGCCGCTGCCGTGCTCGTGCCCGCCGCCGCCCCCACCGCAGGCGCCATGCTGCTGAATGACATTGGCGGTGGGAGTGTGAGGGGCGTGCCCTGCTGGGCGCTGCTGGTGTTGGCGCCTGACCTGTGGTTGGCGGGTGCTGCGTCCAGTGCCCTGGCCCTGCGTGGCGACAGCAACAGTACAGCCACACCCCGCTTGTCTCGCAAGGCTAGGCAGAGTGCACCACGTGTGCAGGGCAAGCAGGTGCTGCCCTGCCTTCCCACTTGACCCCGGCAGCAAGAACGATGGGCTGCTCCTTGCCTCCTGAAGAAGCCCCGTATCTTGCTTACCTGTTTGTGGGTGCCGTGAGGGTGTAGGGCTGGTACCGCTGCGCACCCTGCATGGCCCCCGACGACCTCGGGGCCCTGCCGCCCTGCCCACCCCACTGACCCTGCGCTGACGCATCCCCCGACCCCCCTGACGCTGCCCCTGCCACGCCGCCTGCCAGCCCCAGCTGTCGCCGCCCTTGCACCCATGTGAGCGGCAGCGGCGCGCTGGCGGTGCTGTTGGCGCCCGACTGCAACAAGTATCTGAGCCCCACGTACGGCCGTGCGGGGTCCAGGGCAGCAACGCTGCCGTTGGCTAAGCCGTGGGCTGCGTGAGTTGCGCTGGTGGTGGCGCTGGGAGGGGCGGCGTGCCGGGGCGCTGCAGGGGCTGCCGGGACGGCTGCTGGCCCCGTGGCCGAATCCTTGAGGAAGAAGCGCAGGGAGTCTAGCTTCGAGGGTGACCAGCCGTCCGTCTGCCTGGATGGTGGAGCTGGCGGCGGCGGCGGAAGGGCGGCAGCGGAAGCGCCTGCCTCCGTCCCCGCACGCAGCTGCTGAGGGGCTGGAGCTTGGAACTGCTGGCTGCTGCCCAACCCCATCTGCCCGTGTGCTGCTGCTGTGCCTGCGAGAGCGAGAGCAGGCACGAGGTGCTTGTCACGCAGGAGAGCTCCTGCAGTGATCACGCAGCTGCAGGCGTGCCGTCGCCGGCTGTTCTCACCGTTGGCGGCGACCTGCTGCTCTGGAGCTCCACGCGGGCTCGCCAGCGCGCGAACCTGTGCAGAGTGGCGCGACATCAATTGCACACCATCGGAGCAGGACCTCGGCACGCCTCAAGCAGCATTAGCCCTGCACGGTGCTCACCGCCTGTGCTGCAGCGTGCAGCGGGCTCTTGAGCACGCCGAACCACGATGCCGAAGTCTCCGGCTGCCCTCTCCGCGAGCGTGGAGCCTTGCCACCACGCCCTCCTCCATCGTCAGGGTGATCCATCACCTCTGCCTGCGAGCCAGGCGCGCTGCCTGTGCGCTCGGACTGCGCGTGGCCTCGACCAGAGCAAGAGCTTGCGCCGTCGGCCCACGGCAGCAACCTGCTGCAGCTAGACGAGTCAATGGCGACGATCGCACGGCGCTGGACCTGCTTGCTGCTGCGCAAATCGAAGGGCAAGCCCCACATGGTCGTGTTTTAGCACAGCGGCAAAAAAACTCGCGATGCGCTCGTAGCGTGCTCCCAGATCCTCGCCAGGAGCCAGCAGCATGGTGCTCTGCGGGTGCTTCGGCGGCGATGCGCGCGATGCCACGCCGAATGCGCCCAAGGCGCACAGTCCACCAGCAGCGGAGCAGGCGCCAGCGGAGGCAGCATCCGCGAACGGCGTGCACCCTCAGATAACCAGCCCCGAGCTCGCCCAGGAGCGTGACGCATCTACGGCACATCACGGGAGTCCGTCATGCGATGCGCTGCCAAGCGCGGAGGAGCCAGCGCTGCCACCTGCAGCACCCGAGGATGTGCCCGTGCAGCAACCCGCCACGGCGCCAGCGCCAGCTCCTTCTTCGCCAGAGCGAGGTGGCGCCCAACCACCCGCACCACTACTGGCCCCGCAAGCGCAGCCGCGCCAGCAGCAGCAGTCCAGCAGCACCAAGTATCCGCAGCCGATGATGTCATCAGCGGTGGCTGCCAGCCCGGCACTGCACGACGCGCACGCAGGGCACAACGTGAGGCCCGGTGATGACGGTCCGCATGTCAGCGCAGCGTGCACCAAGCCAAGACACCTGCACCAGGGCACCTGCAGGTGCCATGTGCTCTGTGTGTGGTCATGCTGCTGCTGCGACGCATCACGCAGGCACAACTGCACCCCGATGCGCACGCTGACGGGGGGCTCGCCTGCACCAACGACACGCTGCTGCGGGAGCAGCGCGAGTGAGTGGTACATGATGGCTTGGGCACAGGGAGCTCAGAAGAGCTCTTCTGAGCAGGTTTGGCTTCCCAGGCCTCAGCCGCAGAGGCAGCGGCAGCGGGCCCAGTGGCGGAGGGTGCGGCGATGGACACATGTCCGTCTGCTCACCGTTGCAGGGCCATCACCAGCTGGATTGCCTCCATGGGCCGCAAGATCTTTACAGGCAACTTCAACCTCATCAGCACGCCCTTCCCCGTCATCATGTTCGAGCCCAGGTGCGGCACGTCACACCATGCCGACACCTTCTGCATGCCCACGACAGGTCCATCCATCACCATGAGGGCATTCCCCATGCCCTCATGCAGGTCTTACCTTGAGAAGCTGGCGGACGTGTGGGTCTACCCCCGGTACCTGCAGCAGGCCAGCGCCTGCCCACAAGACCCGCTGGAGCGCATGAAGCTGGTCGTCACATGGTTCATCGCTGGTGAGGTGGCGCAATTAAAAGGGACCTGATAGGAGAGCCCTGCTGGGGGCACACGTCCCTGATGAAATGGGAGCACCAGACCCAGCACCACACGGTGCTGTTACAACTCATGCCCACCGCTCGTGCCAGGCACCTTGCTGACAGTGCGTGCCTCGCCCGGTCAACCATTGCTGTTGACCGTCCACAGGGCTGCACCATGGGTTCGAGAAGTGGAAGAAGCCCTTCAACCCCATCCTCGGTGCGTGTGTGTGTGTGGTAGCAGCGGTTGGCGTAGCCAGTGCAGCAGTCAGGTCCTGAGCCTGTGGGCTGCCGGAGCAACGCCCCGCCCTCCGCAATGTTTGCGTCACTCTTGCGTGTGTGCCTGCAGGGGAGACGTGGCAGGCGACGCTGGGCGACGGGAGCAGCATGCACATGGAACAGATCAGCCACCACCCGCCCGTCACCGCCTTCAACCTGCACGGCCCAGGTGCGCACAGCTCCGGCCACATCTGCCCACAGCCCTGGAAGCAGCCACAGGTCCGCATGAGGCGCAGTATGGAAGCCGCCAGCCACCAGTGCACACTGCACGCTTGGGAACCTGCTTGTTGGCCTGTGCAGGTGGGAGCTACCGTTTCACGGGCCTCTCCCAGCCCAACGTGACCATTATGATCAAGTACTACGGCTTTAAGACGGTGGCCAAGGGCTTCAGGTGCCTTGAGTTTGCCGACGGCACACGCATCGAGATGGCCTACCCAGGGTGAGCACTACGCGGGAGGGAGGAGCTCTACCAAGGCACAGTTAGGCACTCTGCTGCCTGCCCCATATGGGTTGATTGTTCTAGCCAGTCACACTGAGCCGTGTGGGCCGTGCCCTCCCCAAAATTGCAGGTACTACATCAAGGGGGTGGTGTACAGCTCGCGGCCGCGCGCCGAGGTGGACGGCGCCGCCGTGTTCACGGACCGCAAGCACCGGCTGCGGGCCGAGGTGCGGTTCGGGCCCAACAAGGGCGCGCGGGCGCAGGTGTTGAGGCGGTCGGACGCCATCATCGGCGAGATCTACGAGCTGCCGGACGATGGGCTGGGACAAGGCAGCATGGAGCAGGTGAGGGCGCGCCTGGGAGCCAGGTGGCATGCCGGGTGGTACGCACAGCCTCTGCCGGTGCGCGACCTGAGGAACCTTCGCGAGTCGCTGGTCACGACGCGCCGCAGGAGCCGGAGCACGAGGACCTCAGTGAGGAGAGCTCGCAGTCGGACGTCGGCGATTCCATGGACCGCAACATCGCGACCGAAGCGAGCACGTCGGCGCGTGCCGGAGCGGCGGCCTCCACCCACGCTGCCGGCGGCGGCGGCGGTGCGGCATCCGATGCTGCGCAGGGCGGCAACATCGCGCTCCCGACGCTGGCAAATGGGCACCGAAGCCGCCGGCTTGCTCCCCACGGCGAAGGCGGCGAAAGCGACGACGGCTTTGAGACGGCGTCCGAGTCGGAGTTTGAGCTTCGGGAGCTGCGGGTGGCCGCCGAGCAGCAGCGCAACTCGTTCGACGCGGTGGATGCGTCCATCCTGGCAGCGGCTGTCGACACGGCGGGGGGTTCGACGGCGGCCAAAGCAGACACCAACCACCAGCGCACCGCGTCGCAGCTGCAGATGCTCGCGGACGCTGCGGCCCTGGCCGCCCTCGCGGACGAGGAGGCCTCGGCGGCCAAGGCCAAGCGCCAGCAGCGCTCGCAGCAGGAGCAGGCGGCGGTGCAGCAGCAGGCGCTTGCACCCGTCACACCGGGGGCGACGGAAGTGGCAGCTGTCCCTGGCAGCTCAGGCAGCACCCCTGTGGCGGCAGCGGCCTCGGACCAGACAGCCTTGTTCATCACAGCCACCAGCGGCACTCTCACACAGCAGCAGCTGCAAGGCGCCCTGCACCCCTCAAACCAGCCCGCACAGCCGACCCATCCGCTGAGCATCCCGCTTCCCCCTCGCTCCCCAACCGTCACCCTGCCACAGCAGCAGGCACCAGACGCCGTGACCACGCCAGCTTCCGCAGCAGCAACAGTGTCCGTCCCCTCAGATGGCAAAGCGTCCGGCCTGCGCCCCCACCCGTCTACAGGCACGGCAGTGCCAGCCACCACCAGCACACACGGCAAGACTGTCCACTCCTCGCCCCTCCTGGTTGAAGACACCTGGAACCGCAGCTCACGCCACTCGGAGCCTGGGCAGCGGCGGGGCAGCGCCTCCAACACCCCTGCTGGGCCCACTCAGCAGCAACAGCAACAAGAACCCAAGCCCACTGGGGCGCCACCTGCCCGCCCGCCTCCAGGCAGCAGTAAGGCGTCCCCACAGGCGCCGCCTGCGTTGGCGCCCATGGACTCTGGCAGCGCGTCTGGTGGCAGCCGGCTCTTCATGGGGTTCTCAGGCCTGTCCCGCATGATGGGGCGCGGCGGCGGCGGCGGCAGCAACAATGCATCCGTGACCAGCGCAGTGTCCAGCGGCATGGGCTCGCCGAGCATGGCGGGCGGCGATGCGGCGGCAGCGGGGAGCGGGCAGATCCTGGCGCGCATGGAGGGCAGCTGGCTCAGCCACCTCAACATTGACGGGCGCAGGTCAGTAGTGTGTGCGCAGGAACCGGCTGCGCCAGCTCAGTGCTACCAGCTCGATGTTGCAGCATCCAGAGCAAGCGCCCCTGCGTGGTGCTTGCAGGTACTGGACGTTGGCGGCGGAGCAGCCCGACACGTGGCGGCCCGTGGCGGACGCGCTGGAGTCAGACAGCCGGTTCCGTGCGGACCTGGTGCACATACAGCGGGGCGACGTCAAGGGCGCCCAGACGTGGAAGGAGCAGCTGGAGAACGCGCAGCGGAGAGACAAGAAGCTGCGCGAGGCCGGGGGCGCGCACCACTGATCAAATGCAGGCATGTGCACCTCCAGATGAAGCGCTAGGAACCGATCTGCTGCAACCTGGCGCACGTTTGTGTTTCAGGTGCCGCTGCGGTGCGTGCTGCGCCGAACCCAAACGTGGCACACGCACGCACCCGGCAAGCGCTTGAGCAAGCGATCATCCACAGTCTCTGATCCCAGGCGATTGCGCTTGCCTCTGGCCCGCAGCACTCCTCTCGCACTTGCCCCACCGCAGCAAGCGAGCAGGATGAGCGACGACGAGCGGATGGAGGTGGAGCAGCAGGAGGGCGGCAACGATGACGCCGGCCCCAGCACCAAGAGCAAGGGCCCCCGCAGCGGGAAGCGCTTCGAGATTAAGAAGTGGAGCGCCGTGGCCATGTGGAGCTGGGCCATCTGCACCGACACCTGCGCCATCTGCCGAAACAACCTTTACGAGCCCAGCATCGAGTACCAGGTGCGGCGTGGCCGTGTGAAGGCACCGGTTCGCCTTCCAAGAAGCCCAATCGACCGCAGTCTCGCAGCAGGGCACTTGAGCAGCGATGACTAGGGAGCGCAGCGTGCCTGGCGGCGTGCAGCGCGGGTGCTGACGCTGGTGCGCGCAAGGAGGAGCACCCGATCTCGTTGTGCACGGCCTCTGCAGGGAACCTTTCGGCATCGGCAACAGGGGAAGCGGGGAGCAGATTCACAATGCGTGCAAGAGGCACCTTATGATGCCTGGGCCTGGCCGTGCACGGGCGCAGGCGAACCCAACGGGCGACACAGACCACCCCGGCTTGTCCATCGCGTGGGGCAACTGCGGCCACGTCTTCCACCAGGACTGCATCCAGCGCTGGCTCAAGACGCGCAGCGCCTGCCCTCTATGCAACAAGGTGCGTTCGGGCGCACAGGGGGACGCGCACATGTTGCGGCGCGCGTTGCATGCATTCCGTTGCTCAATGTGCCTCCTTCCACGCAGGAGTGGGAGTTCTCCAAGATCGAGAAGATCCTGCCTGGCGGCTCTGGCGGCCTGGAGTGAGCTGCAGCCGTGGGTGCCTGGCGCCTCTGGCCCTGATGTGCTGTGGAGGCTGCATACCCAGCCGTCTGTATACCATTTCCTCTGCATATTTTTCACGCATGACGCCCACGGCAGCAGCTGTGGCTGCGGCAGTGCAATGGACTCTTGTCGATGATGGGAGTGGCGCTCGTGGGCCGCTCACGGCGCAGGGGCAGCCTGCAGCAGTTTGCAGGGCGTGCGGAACCTCAGAAGTCAAAAAGGTTGGAGCGAGGGCTCGTCACAGTTAAAGGTGGCATACAAAGCGTGGTAGGGCAGGTCGCCCCAGCAGCAAGCTCGCTCGCGCAAGGCTCAGGGAAGCGTGAGACACGCGCATCAAAGTGTGGTTCACGAGGTGGCAGCACAGCACCACCACAGCGTGGGTGGGTGGGCACAAGTAGAGAAGGAAGAGCAACATGTCGTGCAGCAGGTGGGCGCTCTGCCACGCCTGACGCCCAGACAACCTGGGTATGCCGGTCGGCCAAGAGCATCGCGTCGTATCAGGAGTGGGACCTTCCGCCAAAGGGTCGAGCTACGGTAGTGGCAACACATAGCTGCACGTGCTGTGGCCTTAACTCTCGTGCCTATAGGGTGCCGCCCAGCCGTCACAGCACACTGGAGGCGTGCCACCCGCACCGTGCATGCAAACACAACCACACGCAGTAGCGAGGAAGGCAAGCAGGCAAGAGTGCCACGTGCGGCAGCGCACGCGCTTCTGTGCTCGACATGCACACCGAGGAGACTTGCACTACACGGCGTTCATGCCGACCTGGTATGAGGGCAGGTAGCAGCAGGATGTGCTCGATGCAAAGCTGCCACCACGGCCACTGGACAGTGACGCAAACAGCCAGGTGATCCAGAAGCGGCGCCAGTCACATGGATGGCCCAGAGCAGCCTGGGGGGTCGGCACACGTCACAGCGTGCCGAGTGTGCGTGGGTGAGGGTCTGGCGCACACGTGTGTGGCGCCCCAATGACGCAAAACAAGGAAGCTGCTCACGAGACGACGCCACGGCTGCACGCGTCAGGTGCAGTGGGGGCTGCTTCTCCCCAGGTGGCTAGGCACGCGCAGGCAGCAGTGTGCACACGTTTAGGTGGCTACAGGTGGCTTTGGCCTAGAGCCACCACGTCCCAGCAAGAAACCAGAATGCAGCCTGGCGCAGTAACCAGTTGGGGCGGCGAGGAGCACACGCACGCATGCAAGTCCGAGGGAGCACCCAGCCGCACAGCGCACCTTGTGCTGGCGTTGTTGCGCTGGCGGGTTGCACCAGCTGTGATCACCTGCTGCTGCTCCTGTCCGTGGGGCACCCCAGGGTGCGTCTCGCCTCACTCACCCCCTCAAACCTCAAACCGTGGAGCAGCACCTGGCAAGTGCGTACCAGGCCGTGCGGCCCTCCTCACTCCCCTCAACCCTCAAGCCGCTGGCTCACAGTCTGTATGTGCACCAGGCTGCACATGTGCTGCCATAGGTGCGGGACGCTCACACGCTCTGGTGGTCATCACGCGTGCACTGCCTGAACAGTCCCCATGTGGCCCCGCAAAGCCCATGGCCAATGGAGGCATTGCAGAGGGCCTATCGAGCCAGCATCTGTCCTCCCAGCACGCGTCCTGGGGGGCGCTAGTGCCAGCGTCAGAGGCGAGGCCGCTGTCAAGATGGCTGTCCCGTTGCCCAGGCGGGGCGTGGTAGTGAAGAGAAGGAGGAGGAAGGGGGGTCCATACTGTGTGCGGTGACATGGTCTTGGGGAGGCGCAGATTTGACGCAGTGGCACCGGTATGGGCGGGAAAGGGCGCCGTTATCAGGTGGTCCGCCACAGTGCAGGCTGCAGTTGGGTGGTGTTGTGTCGGGGTTGGCGGTGTTGGTGTGGCGCGTGAAGCGGGGCGTCAGGAGGTGAGCATGAAGAGGGGACATGGCGCGGCTCCCAGGGTGGCCGTGCGCCTGGTGGTGATGATGGTTGTGGTGGTGATGATGGTCGCAGGGGTGGTAACCAGGGCGGCCAGCGGATGGTAGGTGGCGCCCCGTGGCAGCATGAGGGCGGCAGCAGGCCCTCATGCGCGCCCGCTGAAGTGGCGCCTGCCGCCCGTCCCTCAACCCTGTTTGGACATGGAGAAGAGGTTTTGCTGCGGGCACAAACAACACACCCAGCAGACTCCGTCACACTCTGTTCCAGGAGACACGGCCAACGCAAGAGGAGCAGCAGAGCACCACGCAGGGGCTAACGCAGCACACCGTCACTCACCAAGGTCTTGCGCACGCGTGACGAGGAGGACGACGGCCGCTCCCCCAGCGCTGACCCCCCGCCACCCGTCCCCGCCTCCCCACCCATCTTGTGCGTGATCGGCGACTGAGCGGCACCGTGCGCGTCCACCGCACCCGCACCCTGCACCTGCGCGTCCACCGCCCCCGCATCACCACCACCCAGCGCCGCCGCCACCGGCTGCTGCTGCTGCGACGGCTGCGCGGCGGGTGGCGGAGGCGAGGGCGACACTTGCAAGGGTGAGGGTGAGGCCTGAGGCGCTTGGGAGGTGGAGGCGGCGGGCTGCTGCGGCGTGGCGGTGGCGGTCAGTGTAGCCGTGTGCGTGGCGGCAGCCGGCGTGTTGCTACTGGGAGGCACCCCGGGCGGCGGCGCTAGGGCCACGCCGTTGGTCACCGCGGTGATGGTGGCAGCGGCGGCGGCGGCGGCAGCGTTGGGCGTGGTGATGGGTGCGGCGACGGCCGCCGCCGCCTGCTGCTGTTGCTGCTGTAGCTGCAGGCTGCGCCGCTGTTCCTGCGCCTGCTGCTGGTGCTGGTGCAGCTGCTGCGCGGCTGCCTGCAGCTGCTGGTGCTGGGCCTGCTGCTGTGCCTGCTGCTGCTGGTGCTTGGCCATCTGCAGCAGGGCGTTGGGGATGGCGTTGGGCGCTGCGGCTGCTGCCGCCGCTGCGCCGCCGCCGGGCGTGGCCAGCGCCATGCGCGCTTTGCTGTCATCTCTGCAGGCACCACGAGGGAAAGCGTAACAAGCACAAGCTCAGAAAAGAGCAAGGCACGCGTCACTACGGCCCGCTGCCAGGCCTTTCAGACCTTGCACTAGCGGTCCTGCTCAGAGGCGCACCCCTGAACCCCAGGGGTGCCTGGGGTTCTTGTGCCTCTTATGCCTCTTTCTGTCGCTCACACCCCTGTTTCGAGCTCCCTGCATCCCCGCCACTACCTACCAGGCTCTCCATCCCTCTCTCACCTCCGGAAGGACGAGGAGGCCTCCACCAGGTTCTGCTCCGAGGGCAGCTGCCTCAGCAGCGTCACGTCTGCCGTGTTGAGCCGCTCGCTGCCGCCGTTGGCCGCCCGCTGGAACTTGAGGATGGTCCAGTCGAACACAAAGTCCCAGCTGTGGCCTGCGCGTGCACCGTCCCACCACAGCGTGCGCACAAGAGGTGGACGGCGCTGGCTCTGTGGTCTCAGGTTTGGCCGCGCAGCACGTGTGCACGCGCCACATGCTGCTTCCCTCGCACTACTCAGCTGGAAACTGCCAACAGGGAGGCCGACGTCTGGCCACAATTGAATGACCCCTCCGCCACACCCACCCACCCCGCACACCCACCCTCCTTGGCGAACAGGT
>QAXK01004826.1:0-16445 GCA_004335735.1 Chlorella sp. KRBP | reverse complement strand
GGCTGCATGCTGGTTGCTTGCCAGTACTGTTGCTGCGGCTGCTGCGGCTGCTGCGGCTGCTGCGGCTGCTGCGGCTGCTGCACTGGTACCTGCATTGTGTAGCTGCCCGACCATGGCTGAGCTACTGTGTTACCCACAAGCATCTGGCCCTGCTGCTGGACTGCACCAGGTGTCATCTGCAGCGGCTGCTGCATACCGCTGCCGCTGCCACTGTACGCTGGTTGCTGCATAGTGCCTGCATAGGGTCCCTGTTGAGCCAAAGTGGCCATGTTCATGGGCTGAGCAGTGCCTGCTGAGCCCATTGTGTTGTACCCGTATGCCTGCTGAGTGTTGGGCAGGTATGCAGGCGCTTGTGTGGCTGGCATTTGTGGGCTGCCTGCGAAGGCAAGCTGCTGCTGCTGTTGAAGTAGGGGCTGCAGCTGCTGCAGCTGCTGCTGAGGCTGAGGCTGCTGAGGCTGAGGCTGCTGTGACTGCCACATAGGCATTGCCTGTTGCTGCTGCTGCTGCCCAGCCATGCCCCCAGCCATGACCAAGGGTTGGAGTCCTGCTGGCTGCTGCTGCTGCTGCTGCTGCTGCTGCATGACCCCCACATCATCTGCCACATCATACTCATCATCAGCCACGTCATCAACAAAGCCCTTGGGCTGCGTACCGGCAGGGTTTTGTGAGGCACGGCTGGCAGGGTTTGGCGCAACTGTGCCTCCAGGGTTTGCTGCCACAGGGCTGAGTGGCTTGAGTGCTGCTGGGGTGGCAGTGGGGTTTTGTGGGGCTGCTGTGGGGCCCTGTTTGATATCCTTTGCTGCATTGCCTATAGGCCAAGGGCAGGGCATGACACATCAGGGCAGTGCAGGACACAGCAGGAGATATGAGGCAGTGCGGTGGTGGTGTCACATGCTGCTTTGTTGGTGATATGGCAGTGCCCGTACCAGGTGTGTGGCCAGTGGCCATGGCCGTACGTGTTGGTGAGCAAGCTCTACCGTGCATGGGTCTCCAGGCAGCTGCGTACCTGGTTTGGTGGCGTTGCTGGGTGTTGCACCGCCTTGCATTGGCTTGCTGCTGCCCCCTGCTGCTGGCTTGGGCGGTGCAGCTCCAGCATCCTCTGGCTTCTGCTGCTGCTGCTGCCCATTCTGCTGCTGCTGCACCTGTGCCTGCTGTGCCTGCTGCTTTGTCGCAGCACTGCCTTGGGGCTGCACCGTCACAACAGATGCGATCTGTCCTTCTTCGACCTCAATCTCATCTTCTGTGTCCCCTCCGTTGTCTGCTGCTGCCCCCTGACCCAGCTGCGCCCCCGCCCCTTGGCCTGCCCCAGCCCCCCAGGTCCCACCTGCCAACTGCCCTACACCACCAGCCTGTGAGGCTGGCACTGAGCCCCAAGCCCCAGCAGGGTTTGAGCCCCGAGGCACTGAACCCTGGTCTGCCCTAGGGCGCCCTCCAAGGTTTGCGCCACCCTGCCACCCAGACCCTGCTCCAGGCTGGACGTTCTGGCCTTGCCAGCCCGGCATCGCCCCTTGCTGGGGACCCTGCCAGGCTGTTCCTTGGCCCTGGTTCCCGCCAAGGGACGGCATGCTGCCGCCAGGGTTCGAACCCGGGACCTGCCCATCTTGAGGCAAGCCCCCGCCCAAGCCGTCTGCCCCTGGGTCAAACTCGATGAGGTCGTCGTCCTCTCCTGGGGCAAGGCCCTCTGAAGGTGGGTTGACGGTGCTGCTCTGCGGTGCAGGTGGGTTGGTGATGACAACAAGACTGGGGCCTGGGGGCCGGGCGCCAGGCGCAGGGGGGTTGGCAGTGCCCCAGCCGGGGTTTGGCCATCCTTGGTTTGGCGCCCCAGGTATCAAGACAGTGCCACCGTTGCTGCGCCCCTGGCCAGGCATACCGCCGCCTGGGTTGTTTCCCTGGCCAAAATTGCCCCCGGGCATGCCGCCGGGCCAACCGGGGCCCGGTCCCGGACCTGGACCTGGGCCACAACCAGGGCCGGGACAGGGACCTGGACCTGGGCCACAACCAGGCCCAGGACAGGGACCTGGGCCACAACCTGGGCCTGGACTGTGACAGGGACCTGGACCAGGGTCAGGGCCTTGGTCCATGCAGCACTCTGCCACTGCCTCGATGTCCCAGTCCAAGTCCTCTGGATCCATACCGTCAGGGATACGCGCCCTGCACTCTACAAACCCTGTCGTGCCCGGCTGCTGCGCGTCAAAGGGGACGATCGCAACCATCGACAGCGGCTCCACGCCCAGGTCGTCCTCCGTCCCGCTTTTTATGAATGTGTTGCAGGTGCCGCCGATGAGGGTGCCGGAGGTGCGGGAGCAGTCCACGACCGCGACCAGCACCTGGCGGGTGATGTTCTTCCCCGATGGTGTCGTGGAGTTGATGCGCTTGAGGGTGGTGGTGGTGGAGTATGTGGGTACCTGCTCCACACAGGCTGTACGTGCAGGACCTACAGGGCCTCGTTCACCCGGCTCACCCCTGGGGCCCATCTGACCTGTACATGAACACATGGATACATGGATACATGGATACATGCACACATGAACAGGTCAACACTGAGGACATGTGAATAAAGCAGGCATGAATCGCTACTGGCATGCTGCAAGTGTTGCAGCCTCAAAGTCAGGCTGGCAGTAGGCAGGTGCTGCGCCTTGACTCCGTAACGCTGTTTGTCAACATGTCACTCTCAGCATAATGCTCCTGCTCCTGCAGTTTCCTCCGCTGCTGGTGCTGCCAATGCACTGCCCCAAGTGCCGCTGCCATTGCTGCTGAACTCATGCACCGGGTGCTTGCGCTTGCAGACTATGAGTGCTTCTATGCCTGACACTGCTGCAGCTGCTGCTGCTGCTGCAGCAGCTGCTGCTGCTGCTGCTGCTGCTGTTGCTGTTCGTACATCCTGCTGCTGTGCGCACCTTCTCTACCGTCTCTCCCAGGAGGGCCCGCCGGTCCCATAGGCCCCGCTGGCCCTGTGAGCAACACAGCAGCACAGGGTGCACGTACAATACACCACATGTCAGCACTGCATACCAGGCATCGAGGTGAATGAGGATCGTTGGCAGAGTATTTTAGCTCATCACTGACAGGCAGGGGTCGTTGCTGCCTGGTTTGAGCCTGCATGAAGGCAATAAGTCTGGCGAGAGCCACTTTGGCAGCTGTGTCAGCTGCTGTGAATGACCCTCTTCAACAGTATGTTTGATGGCAGTTTAGGAATGTGACCTAAGCTATGTGAGAGTGCAGCACATGATGAAGGTCCGATTCCTGGGTCAGGAAAGAAGTGTTCTGTGCCATGCAGTAGCACAGGGTTGGAGTACTGCTGGGGCTGAGCAGCTGCCACACTGCTGGGGTGCCTCGTGACCACGAGCCCTCCTCACAGACAGCTGCATACAACAGCTACGAAGTATCCAACGGCGATATTGCCTCGATATTTTTGATGCGTCCACAGCAGCAGAGCACGCTGCTGGGCTCCAATGCTTACCCTTTGGTCCTGGCGGGCCAGCAGGACATACAGTGTACTGACAGCTCTTTGCTATGCCAGCTGGTTTGAGAGGACCTGCCACCATTGAAAACATTCAGCGAGTCCATTGAAGTGTAATGGATGGTACAATAGACTGCCACAAGGCGTCAGTAGCATGGGGTAACACTCCTGCTGCTGTCTTGTTGCTGCTTGCTGCTGCGTTCTCTGAAGCTCGCACCTGGCTGGAACTTTACTCCTGGCCCCGCATTGACTGGTTCTAGAGCTAGAAAAAGTGTTAATATTACAAATGCGCCTACACGAGCCTTCAATCGAGGCCTGCGACTGGGGCGTGCCCCCATCGAGTCCAACTCAACTGTCCAGCGAGTGCTGCAGCATCACCACAAGCCTCTTCAACGTTTAAACATACATTTTGTTTGCGTTTTTGAAGGTGCTTCCTGGTATGTTGCTGGAATCACTTGACGAAAGCTGTATGGGCGGCAATACACCTTTGCTGCGCGTTGCTTATAAGACAACGCCAGCGCCAAGCACACCATACCTTAAGTGCAACTGTTTCATGACCTGTCATTCAACAGGCAGCATGTTATTCACAAGCAGCTCAGCAGCAGCAATGCAGCTGTCATGTTTGGCCCATTCACATGGCTTCAGGCTTCTGTACTGAGAAGAAGAGTGTCGGGAACATGCACTTTCCGTCAAAGCGACCATTTTTAGCGTCAAAAGAGCCACAAACTTACTGTGCAAACCATGTGCACATGCTGCATGACCAGCGTGCTGCACCTGTCAGGGCCAACGCCATGGCAGTCACAGCGAGACGCCTGAACTGCCAAGTGTGCTGTAATTGAAATATCTGACACCACTTCTGTTGCTCATACATGCTGTCTCTTGCCTGTGATGCATCCACAGTCACTTTTGCGTGTGCTCTGCTCTGAAGGCCCCTGCTTCCTGTGGCCTGGGACCTGCCATGGGCATGCACCGTACTTTAGGCCATTGCTACTGTGCGCTTTGAGACTGCATGGCACCAATTGTAGCTTCTACCCTGCGCGGGCTACTGAATTGGCAAGAAACTGTGTGGCAGCTTCACTATTCGGAATCTACATGGAGCTGCCTGCAAGGCACACCCCGAAACAGCCTGATTCGGATGCCCATCAACTAAGGCTGCCAGTCTTACAGAGACAGTAGCAACAACAGCTCAGTTACAGCCCTTCCAACGCGTGCGGCACACCCTGCTCGACGAATGGACCATTGCAACTTGCATGACACGTGTGCCACTGACAGCAGATGCAGTCACTGGTGACCACAGGCAGCAGAAGAAGATGCAGTCATTGCAAGGAGAAACCGTTGGCATCCTGCAGTATTCAAGGTCACATAGACACTGAATGATCATATACAGTCTCCGCGCATGCATTCCCTGCAAGGTAGGATGGCCGCCAACCTTTCAAGCACAAGATCATGTACTGTGTTTGACTGGTCACCCACAAACACGGACCCAAGATTCTGCACAAGTTGTACAGAACACCCAAGTGCCACCGCAGCTGCAGACAAGTGCAAACAACAAAGTCCAGACAGCGACTCACTCTGCAGAGCATCCTGCAACAGCACAGTCAGCAAGAGGACAAGCCGCATCATGAGGGCCAGTGACACCAGCCCGGCTGGCCTGAGACACAGCGGTTGTGCCATCAAAGCCAACAGCGGCTATGGCATGTACATGGCAGCATCGGCGTCAACACAGACTCTCTGTCCGACAGTGTCTTCAAACTGCAACACATACACAGTGCAGCAAGGTGGCTCATAACACTGACATGAGCGACACCAGCTGTCAAGCGCAGGGCAGACAGCCAAACGTGGTCCAGGAAGCTGCCTTTCAAGGCCTAAGCTCAACACATAGACTAAGAACACTCGTGTACCGATGAGTGCCACTGGGCAATCCTGATCAGTGTGCGTTGTTGTGATGTGATCACAACTACAGCAAGTACAGATGCCAACATTGATAAGCAGGGCCTCCCAGAGGGCATCACCCCTGCAGTCCTGGCTTGTGACACATGTCAGATGGTAGCACCTGTTCACGTGTAACATTTTGTCCCCCATCAGCAGCATGAGCAGCAGTACAAGAAACGAGTCAGCAAGCCTGCTTCTCCAGTGCAGCAATGCAAGCCAGAATGCCACCTTTGCAGTCGCTGTGACTTCAGTCATGTCACTGCAGATTCGCGGCGGCTTGTACAGTGCAAACACATTATCTTTGAGCTTCGCACTGCTAGAAACCTTAGTACTATAAGCAACACTGCTGTGCGCAGTGCCTGTCCAATCATAGCAGAACAACCACCGCAATGCAGAACTGCTGCATTGGGGTATGGCGGTCATACCCCACTGCTGCATGCACAATATGTGCATTGTACAAGCATGCACTGGTAGCATGCACTCCGGGAGTGCAGCTGCTACCAGACAGTACAGTACTGTGTGGCCAGTGGCACCAACAAGTTGGCAGTCCAAACCATAGTGAGCAGCCCAACTCTTGCCTCAAGAAGCTGAGCCTGTTGCCCAGACCACCAAGAGCAGCGCACTGCATTCGTCACTGTGCACCACCAGGTGCCAACAGGAAGCCATGCAAGCCCGAGTGTACCTTGCCCAGTAGCAGCCATTCAATGCTTCAAGCTGAGCTGTGCCGTCCAGTTTCTATCACGACAACTTTCTACACCCTCCTGCACATGTGCAAGCACCATGGCAGCTGTGCATTGTGCAGTGAGCACGGCTGCAACGCTGTCAGCAGTGCTGCACAATGTCACTCCATGCCTTGCCTGCCTGTCGGATGGCGAGGAAGGCTAGAACTTGGGCATAGTGAAGTTGTACACGGACGTCGTGGGTGAGCATGTGATACCCACGTCCATCTCTGGGTTGACCTGGATAGTCAATGTGATGACTTCGCCCGTCTTGGCAGCTGCTAAGGCGCAGTCAGCAGTGTCACTTCCCTCGTAGTTGGTCCCTTGAATATCTGGCTTCGTCGTAAAGACGGGTGTACCTATTTTGGGGTCCGTCCACCAGCAGTACTCGCCTGGCACCTGATCCATCACAAAGTAAAACACATCGTCAGTGGTCGCACCACACACCGATGTAATCTCATCGGTGATCTGTGTGAAACTGCACTGCACACACGCCCCACTCGGCGACGGCGACGGTGACGGTGTAGGTGGGCTGGGGCTGGGACTTGGACTGGGGCTGGGCCCGGGGCTGGGGCTGGGGCTTGGCGACGGCGACGACGTCGGTGGCGGCGACGGCGACGGTGAGCTTGGCGGAGCGGGGCTCGGGGAGGTTCCGCCAAAGCTCTGCACCACAAACGACGTCTGGGTCGTGGCGGGGCTGCACTGCAGGTTGGTCCCTATCGCCGTAGCCGTTACATTGATCGCCGCGCCCTGTTGTGTCGCCAGCGTGCTGCAAAGCATGGCGCCATCTCTGGCGTAGTCCTGCTGGGTGGAGTCCAGGACATTGGGCGCTGTTGCAAACACCACATCGTTGAGGTTAGGGTCATCAAAGTAGCACCAGTCAGCCAAGTAGACCAGCTCAGTCGGGTTTGCTGGGCACAGGGCCTCGATCTCAGTGGCGATCTCGGTCGGGTCGCAAGTGATGCACCCCGTTGAAGGTGCAGGTGAGGGGCTGGGCGTCGGGGGCGATGGGCTGGGGTTGGGCGAGGGCGGCGGCGAGGGCGGCGGCGACGGCGAGGGGCGTGGGGAAGGCCCGGGTGGAGGCGAGGGTGGTGGGCCTGAACCGCAAACTGCCCAAGCAGCACAGCAGCACAGCAGCACAGTAGCAGCAGGCACAGGCGCAAATACACGTCAACATGCGGCAAGGCAGCGGGCACTTTATGATACACTTGCGGGCACTCTCTATTGTGGACATACATCAGGTAGTGGGAGCTGCGGCCTGCTAAAAGAGGCACAGGCGGGTGCAGCTGGAGCAAAAACAGGATTGCAGCTGGGAGCTGTTGGCATCAGGCACCCGGTTTGCACTGCTGGAAACTCACTGCAGTATGTCCCAGTAGGGTCTGCTATGCCCCCGACAAGGCTGCAGTCGATGCACTGCCCAGGTAGCCAGGGTGCACAGTCGTATTTCGTCCCGCCGCCGCCGCTGCTGCCGCTGCGCCTGCGCCTGCCGCGGCTATACCAAGCCTCCTGCTGCCGTCTCTGTCGTGCATGCGCTGTGTCAAAGTCAGTGCCAGACGACTGCAGCCCAGACGCCGCCACAGCCGCCGTACTGACAGCTGCCGTGGCAGCTGCCGCTGACTCCGTCACAACTGCAGGGGGTGCGGGCAGCTGCATGGCCCCCGGAGCTTCAGCTGCTGTGCTGGTTGCCAGTGGCTGGCTCTTGGCAGCTGCGGCAGCCGCCCTGCGCTTCCGTCGGGCAGTGAGTCCGCTAGACAGCTCTGCAGTGCTGGGCGGTACCGCTGGTGCCTGTGTGTTCTGGCCGCCGCTGCTGGCGCACTGCACGCTCCAGTTCGCGCCGTCCCACACCACCAGGACGTTGGAACCTGGCAGGAACGGGACCTGGTTGGGCCCGCAGGCCTGACACGTGAAGCTCCTGACGTAGTGGGTGTGAGCCCATGCTGTCTGTGCTGCAGCTGCCTGGGAGCCACGGGCGACCACACCATGACCAGACTCACAGCCTGCAGCAGCAGCAGGAGCAACAGCAGTTGGGGTGTGTCATACCACTTGCCTGGGCATCATGGGAATAAAATTGTGACAGGGCGTGTGCTGAGCATGCCGCAAGGCATGCAGCATGCAAAGCACAGTCACTGGGCCAGGCATCACAGATTGCAAAGCACACCCACGCACTGGAGCAGGGCGGCATTGCCATGCAGGCGCTGCAGCTTACCACAGTACTGCGTGCCGTTTGTCGATGTGAGTAGCCTGTAGCCTCTGCTGGTGTCACATGCTGTGCAGCTCCAGGAAGCGCCAGGCTGCCATGTGTAGTTGCTGCTGCCCCAACTGATCAAATCGCTCCAAGAGCTGCTGCCACCACTGCTGCTGCCCTCATAGCTGCCATAGCTGCTACCGCCACTCCCACCGCTGCTACCCTGGTAGCCACCATAGCTGTTACCACCACTCCCGCTGCTGCTGTAGAGGTTACCATAGCTGCTGTGGCCACTGCTGCTGCCGCTGCTGCTGTAGTAGCCACTGCTGCTGTAGGTGTAGCCGTTGTTGCGTCTGCTGCCACTGCTGCGGTATTGCCGGTAGCTGCTTGATGCGTACTTTGGCGCGGCAGGGTCCAAGGTACCATCAGTGCTGCTGCTGGTGCTTACAGGCACACCCGTTGCAGCAGCAGTTGCCTGCGGCTCAGCTGCTGGCTGCTGCACCTCAGCAACTGCAGGAGCAGCTTGTTGGACGGTGCTGTCACTGCTGGTGGCAACCGGCGCAGCTGCACCGCTGACAGCCTCCTGCTTGAGACCGCGAGCAGAGGTCGAGGCTCTTGTTTGCCTGACATATCTGCAGGCTGTACAGCCGCTGCTGACTTTTGTGCACTGTGGGCTCCATGACCCCCCAGAATGTGCTAATGCTGATCCACACAGCAGCAGCAGCACTGGGAGGGCGCGTTTCAACCTGTTGAAAGTGTATGTGGCCATGCATGCGTTGATGTGTGGCGCTGCGTGTTTGAGCAATATCCGCAGAGGGACAGGACAGTCACAGCAGTAGCAGTATGGGACCAGGTGTGTGCGGTGTCGTTGGGATAGATTGATTGTAGACCAAACAATTAATTCAACGACGACAAAACATGTTCTGGCTTTCAAAGCGCCTGCTGCGCGCCTTATGAGTGATCCGGGCTCACCTCCAAGTTCCTTCCCGGCCGGGACGCCGGGACACCAAAGTCTCTAAAACCAGCAGCAAAACACCCAGCAAAAGGAATCGTTTCTGAAGAAGACCAACGCGTCTCTGGACGCCGATCAAGGCAACTGCAGCTGTTGGACCACTAGAGCTTCACAGCGACTTCAGCGAAGTAGGGAGCACGAGTGACGTGCATTCTGAGTAATTTGAGTACGACCTGGAACCTTGTCATCATGGAGTCGGCAGCAGGTACTTCTGCATCTCGCTGCAAGCTGGACGGGAGCATGAGTGAGGGTCACACATGGCCAGCAGCCCATGAGCAGCATTCCGCATGCTGTATGAGTCAATCCGGATGGGTGCACTGCGCTTTAAGTGACTCATAATCATCGACATGTGTTGGGCACACATGGTGGGTACACAGCATGGTCCCTGGGCAGACACCCCCACCCAGAGAGTCAGTACTGCGGTACCACTTACCAACACATCACCTATCCCGGCATTCATACCGACCAGCACCACCAGAAAACCACAAAGCAGGCCGTTATTCCAGGATAGGCATGACAGCCGGCACACAAACCATACAGGCTTCAGCCATGGGCAAGCGACCACGTCGACGTAGCCCCCTGCCCCACCTTGGACCCTTCACTCAGTGGTGCTCCCAGCACTCTGCAAGTGGCTTGTCCCATAGGACAGCCTGCACTTGCGCTGTGCTGTTGATCGACAGCCCTCCTCCTTCACTCCCCTGCCCGGGCCCTACACCAACCTCTGCCATTGCGACCAGGCCCTGAGGGCACCCTTGACTCACTGAGTCAGCGTGGCACGGGGCATGCCGCTGCAGTGCACACTGTGGGGCTCTCAGAGACTTGCAGCATAGCAAAATCTACGCCATAAGTATCGTGGATACCAACAGAAGACAGCAGCACTGATGATCCATGCCCTGAACATCTTCCAATTTGTCGCAGCCCCTTTGGAGGTGTCCCAGCAGGACAAGTGTGTCTGCACCTGGCGTGGCCGGGTTTGTGGACTTGCACCTGTTTTTCTCACAACAAAGGTTTGCATTAAGCACAATGGTGTGTATGCTGGATGTACCTGCAGCTGCCCCAAAGTGCTGCAGTGCTGCAGGCTGTCCAGTTGTGTTACAAACATTTGAATGTGGGAAGTGTGTTGCCGCTTGCCGTTTCTTTCGCGAAAAGACAGAATGCTACAGAAACAGACGTGAATGGCTTTACGGATGTGGCGGCAGCAGACAAGCCAACGCTTGTCTTTGTCTGGTCACAACAGCACACCCATCACAGATGGTTGTGCCAACCCGTGTGATGCTGGATGCTCAGCAGACATGTTGACAGCAGGGAACAGCTCGTGCCAATCATAAGCGTTCTGACAGTAGCATGAGGTCGCCGGTAGAGGTTCTGGAGGAGTTCTGGGGCTATTCAAGCTTCAGGTGTGAGCTCAGATGAGCACTGTTCCACACTAGTGCTACAGCTGGGTCCCTAAGACAGTCACTGCTTGACAGGATAGTTGTATAGATGGCAGACAACTTATTAAGGAACGCTTCTGTGCATGCTGCAGGGAGCCTCAAGCAGCAGTGATCAGCAATGCCCTGGCTGGCAATGATAGCCTGGTTGTGATGGCCACAGGGGGCGGCAAGAGCATATGCTACCAGCTGCCTCCCTTGGTTTCTGGTGAGCAGGCCACGTGCCACAAACACTCAATACAGCCCTGATACCTGCACAGGCAGCATTTGGCACACACAGCATGCGCGTCCAGTCTAACCCCCAGTCTACAGCACCACCCAGGCAGCAGTTGCGCACACAGCATCTGTCCCATACCCCAGTCCACAGCATCCCGGGCACCACTTCACAACGGCAACGGTAAAACATCATACTGAACTGTGCCGTGCTGTCCTGCAGGCCAGCCCTGTGTGGTGGTGTCGCCCCTGATAGCCCTGATGGAGGACCAGGTGGCTGCACTAACTGCCAGGGGTGTGCATGCAGCTATGCTGGGCAGTGCACAGACAAACGCAGAGGTAGGCGCTGTGGAGGAGGGGGGAGGCTGCAGGCCAACATAACAAGGGGCAACACACATTATCATTCACAACACATACAGCAGCAGGCATTCCACAGCTGCATACTTTACACATTGGCCCCTGCCCCTGCACTATGCATCAAGCACAAGGCGTCAATAGGCACCTGCAACCTGCTGTGTGCAACACATGCCTGCCGTACTTGTGTTGAGAGTGATGTGTCGAAAGCAAACACAACCTGGCTGACAAGAAGGGGGCGGAGTACCTGCAAGCCAAGTGTGAGTTGACTCAACATGCCATGTCGTTGCCTCCCGCCCCCTGCCCCTCTCAACGCGTGTCTCATGAAACCAGGTCAAGCGCAAGGCATGGACGGGTGCCTATGACCTGCTGTACATCACACCTGAGCTGGCCACCAACAACACAGCAGCGCTGCAGCAGCTGCATGCCACACGCCCCATCGGGCTCATCGCCATTGATGAGGCACATTGCTTGAGCGAGTGGGGGCACGAGTGAGTAACGGCCGGGCGGCAGGACATGCGTGTGTGAAAAATTGCAGTGAATGCTACATCTGGCAGGACGGTTAGTCTGTAACCCTGGTTTTCCTGAATGCTTGTGGCCAACATGCTTGCAGCAGCAGCAGGAGGTCACCCGCTCACCTGCTGCAGCTGCTGCTCTCTGTGTTACTGCTGACACCATCTTTGCCGCTGTTGCTGCTGCAGCTTCCGCCCTAGCTACCGTCAGCTGGGTGTGCTGCGTGAGGCGCTGCCGGGTGTCCCCATCATGGCAGTCACTGCCACAGCAACACAGAGGGTGCAGCAGGTGAGGGCGTGTCGACAGGGACCGTGAACACACAGTGTCAACCCTTGTGAGTGTGTGTTCATATAACCACAAAGGCAGAGGGTGCAGCAGGTGAGATGAGCTGACAGGGACAGGGACCTGCTGTGCTGTGTTCACACTGCCTCCTTGCTTAGAATTATTGCATTGATGGATGCAACCACCTCGTGCCAACACATGCAGGACATCATCAGGCAGCTGCACATGAAGCAGCCCGGCTGCCCTCCCTTCAGGCAGTGGGTGATGAGCTTCCAGCGGCACAACCTGCGCCTGTCAGTGCAGCCCAAGGCACCCGGGGGCGTCAGCCCCAACCTGGCACACCTGGTGACCGAGGCAGTACAGGTGTGTTGGCAGAGCACAAGGAGAAGGGGATTGCTGGCTGGAGGGGGGCTGCACAGCAGCTGTGTTTGTGCCCCTCCTTTTGTATTCAGTGATTGTGGTGAGGTCACCGTCCTGGCTACCTCATTATTGCAAGCCTAACCTGTGTCGACATGCTGCACCTAGCCATCCGCAACACGTACCACTTGCTGTGCCACTGACTGTTTGGAAATGTGTGCATACAAGTGCCCTGCACAATGTGCGGTTTGCCTGCAGGGTACCAGCCCTGGGCCGACCCTGATCTATGCACAGACAACCAACGAGGTGGACTCACTGACAGCACACCTGCAAGCGAAGGGCGTCAAGGCAGTCAAGTGAGCCGCGTCTGAGTGCAACCTGCAGGGCGGGCTGTGCTTGTACAGCTGCCCCGCTGCAAGCGCTTCCTGCTAGCTGTACATCTCAGGGGACAAGACATGCGCATGGTGCTCATGCGCATGGTTATTCGCCTCCTGCATAAGCACACACACTCATGCTTGCAAGGTCTGAAGGCAAAGTATATGCTGCCAAGCGCAGGTACCATGCCAAGCTGCCGCTGTCTGACCGTGTGTCAGCTCACCGTGAGTTTCAGCGTGACGACGCGTCAGTGATGGTGGCCAGCCTGGCGTTTGGCATGGGCATCGACAAGCCCAACATCCGACGCATCATCCACTACGTGAGTCATCACTTGTCAAGACACGTCATGATGACGCCAGCGACCACCCCTGACCCCCATAGCATGGTGTTGGCCCAGGCTTCACCCTGCCCCCACCTGGCCAACCCTGACCGATGGTCGAGTGCTCATGATAGATGCAGCGTTCTCTCTTCCTGCGTATACGTGTGTGCGTGTGTATGGGCAAGGGCGCAGGTGGTCGTTGTTCCAGACCACCTCAAAGTGGGTCACCAACGCCATCACGATGCTTGTGTGGTGTGTGCTGACCGCAGGGCATTCCTTCGTCCCTGGAGTCCTACTACCAACAGGCCGGCAGGGCTGGGCGAGACGGCCTGCCTGCAGAGTGCTGCCTGCTGTGGTCTGCCCAAGACTTCATGGTAAGGTATTGCCAACGCCTGCAACCTCACACACAAGGCACAGCGCTTGGCTTGTAAACGGCAACCAGCCTGCAACTGTGCCCGCCCTCTCACCCTGTCAACCACCCCGCAGCCCCTCCCACTACCTGTACAGTCATGCCTGCTGCAGTGTGCTGCAGTGGACATGTCTGGTAGGTGCTGCCTGACGCCGCCCCACCCTCTTTCGTCCTGCCATGAACCCCTCTTTTGCCTCCTGCCCCCTTCTGGCCTGTCCTCCACCCTCCACAGATGCAGGACAGGATCAAGGGCGCAGACAGCCTGACTGGCTGGACGCTTGAGAGCCATACGCGCGGCATGGAGGCGCTGCGCTGCTACACCAGCACAGGGGACTGCAGGCACGCCTGCCTGGTCAACTTCTTCCAGCCTGGGGCCCTGGATGTGCAGGGGCCCTGCACTGGCGGCTGTGACAACTGCACACGCAGGTGCGCCAGCACTGCTTGCGATGACTGCAGCGTCGATGTTTTTTATACCCTACCACTGTGGCATATGCTGGTGGTGACGAGTGGGCCGCTCACATCATCCAGCACAAGCAGCAGGCACACCCGTCACATCATTGCAGCGTACTGAGGCTGCTGGCGCTGCTGGTGCTGCTGGTGCTGCTGCTGTCTGCGTGGATGGTCGTGTGCTGTGTCCTCTCCCCCCCTCCCTTCACAGGCAGTCAGCTGCGCCAGGTGCTGAGTCAGGCACAGACATCACGCAGCCCGCGCACCTGCTGCTGGCAGCCGTCAAGGGACTCAAGGTAACACCATTGGGGTGCAGGGTGTTGGGCCAGGGTATAGGGCCAGGGCACACAACACACTCATGGGCCTTCTGCTTCCTCGCCTCACACTCCGCACCCCAATGTCCAAGTGTCCCCAGCAGACGCGTATGGGCTCTCTCCTTCGCTGTTGAAGGGCAGCAAGTCGCTGCAGCTGCTTTCACACAGCACTGCCTGTTGCTCCTGCGTGTCACATACTGCACCCCCCTTCCTGCTGTCTCCCCACCCCCCACCGCTACCCCCACCCCCACCCCACCCACACATTCGCAGAACGCGTATGGGCTCACTCGTTCGGCGATGCTGCTGAAGGGCAGCAAGTCGAAGCAGCTGGACCCCTGGATGACTGCGCTGCCAGGCCCCGGGGGCACCCCGCTGTATGGTGCTGGCTCCAACCGCAGTGAGGACTGGTGGAAGGGGCTGGGCAATGTGCTGATGGGGCAGGGCCTCATGGCCAGCAAGGCAAAGTCGGTGAGTTGGGTCTGTGGCAGTGTGCTGTGTGTAGGGTCTTGGCAGTGTGCTTGTGCCGGGTCTAGGCATCTGCAAGGCAGTTAGGGCTCTGCTCTTGGCTCAGACACTGGGATGGCCCGACTCTCCGGTTGTGTTTGGTGCAAAGTCAGGTATGCACAAACTACTATCATTGTTGTAGGGCCTAGGCACACCAGGTGAACAGGCGCATGAGTGCATGTGATTCACATGCAAGCATGCTGGACAACTGGCTTTGGCAGACCCGTCATCCTCACCACCCTCACCCCTCCCATGCATTCCCCCCTGCCGCCTGCCGCCCCCACTCCAGTCTGCTGCAGGCAAGAACTACAGTGTGGCTGTGGTGACCCCCAAGGGCGCCCAGTGGCTGGCTGATGGCCCCCCACCACTCAGTGTCATGCTGCCACCCCACCTGGTGAGCGAATGAATTGAATGGGCAAGTCCTAGTGTGATTCAAACACCTTATGCAACACGATTGTTGCTGACCGTCGGTGCTCTTGACGTTGGGTTGCGTAGCTGTGGTCAGAGATGGCTATTGAGCCCTTGACGCTTTGATGACACAAACCTCGAGGCTACTGTGCCTGCTGCGATTGCAGTGGCTGCCACCATGGCCTCCAAATCTGCGTGTTTTCTGCCGCCGCCGCCGTCGCTGCTGCTGCTGCTGCTGCTGCTGCTGCAGGAGGAGGAGCTGTCCCGGCAGCGTCGCCGTGAGGCTGCTGAGGCTGCTCGTGCTGCCGACAGGCTGGCGGCGCAGCAGCGGCGTGACGAGGAGGAGGATGAGAAGCAGCAGCTGCTGGTGGCACTCAGGGGGGCACGCAAGGCCAAGGCTGACGAGCTGGGCCAGGTATGGTCTGGGTGTGGGCAGGGGGTCACAACGGCTGGATCGGTAGTAGTTGTTGGGGTTTAGGGCGGGCAGGCGGCTGATTGGGCCAGGCGTGATTGCCTCAGTATTGCTGCAAGCACAACATATGGTTGTAATTGCTTGTGGACGCAGCCATGAAACATCTGCTACTAGCGTAGACAGAAAGCAACCAGCTGGCTGGCATGTGAACCAGACCCCAAACCGCTTCCAACCTGTTCGTGTGTTGCTGCTGCTGTTGTCGAACAATGCAGGCTCCGGATGTGCTGGTGAACGACGCAACCCTGCAGCTGCTGGTAGAGCTGCGCCCTGCCACCACCCAGGACTTGTCCAGTGTCAGCGGCTTTGGAGCAGCAGCACTGCAGCACTACGGGCAGCCTCTGCTGCAGGTGTTTGGCTGCTGAGTGTACTGTACGACACGCATCCAGTACATCTGCTGTAAGCTTGCAGCACTCAATCTACTAGCTGTAGCACTGCAGCACTTTGGGCAGCCGCTGCTGCAGGCATGCCAGCAGGTAGCAGCGATGGAATGCTTGTCAGAGGCAAGCAGCTCACAGAGTGTGCTTCTGTTTTTATCTGTGCTTGCTACTGCAGGTCATCCAGCACTTCTGTGCCAGTGCGCAGCACCTGAAGCACAACACAGACTGGGTGCAGGTGAAGCGCATGCGCACAGCAGCACAGGTGGGGCAGCAGCAGCACTTCCAGCAGCAGCAGCAGCAGCAGGAGGGGGAAGAGGGGGTGGTGTTGTGCTGGGCAGCAGCCAGAAGGCATTACTTGTGATG
>QAXK01004825.1:0-21546 GCA_004335735.1 Chlorella sp. KRBP | reverse complement strand
CAGTTCAAAGCACAGTTCGTTCCTCCCTCACGCAACGTCTTTTGCGTTGCGGTTCCTTACACTGCACCCATGTGTGAAAAACTGCCAACATAGAGTCAATGCACAAAAACACACAGTGTCCAATCAACAACCGCAAGAAGCCCAGCCATGCGATGGCACATGTGTGTGGTATTCCCGAATGAAGCCAAATTGAAAGTGTACACTGCCCTTGCACTGCCACTTTGTGTGCCCCAAGCAATGCGAGGGCTGTACTGAACAGCCAGCGTGTGACGACTCCATGATACGTACACTTGGTGAGCACACAGTGTCTGAGACACTGCTGAGGAAGTGACATCACCGCCCCACATGGGGTGTCAGCGCGCCAGCAAGCTGCTGAGGGAGGCAGGGGATGCAGCACTGAAGCCAATCTTGGACGTGAGGGTGTGCCTGCAGGCAGCACATGAAGCAAGCAGTCACAACACAGACTTGGGCAGTACACACTGCAATGACTTGGCAGACATGTCACAAGGACAGTCAGCATGCATCGCAGCATCAGGCAGGACTTGGACAGGAATCACTGCCATGTCAAGCCAGAAGAACAGACAAAATGGCTAGAGACTTACGACTCTGCTGTATGCATTTTAGACACTCAGTCACTGGCCCCCTCAGACTCATAGGCACACAGGCTGTATGCAAAGTCTCTGCTTGCAGCAATGACTGGCTGCAAGAGTCCGTTGCTGTGTTGTCCTACCTGTGGGGGGAGCCTGTGGCTTGCTGCAGGTTGTTGCTGTACTCACCAACACGCTGCTGACGCCGCAGCCGTGTCACCAAGCTGTCAACATTGCTCAGGTGCTCATCCTATGGCAGACAAGGCAGCGGCGGAAGGAAACGCAGCAACAGCAACAGCAATAACAGCAGCTTGCTGTTGCTGGAAGCAACAATGCTGTCATCACTACAGCAAGTGTTTGTTTGAGTCAACTGCTGGTGAGGCTAGCCAAAACAAGGGTGAGCTGGCATAGCCCAGTGTGAGCTACGCAGCTGACTCACTCAGCTTGCAAGTGTCTGATGAGGGGACTGCAGCGCAGCCAGGATGCATTGTTCGGAAGATTGTTGTGTGTGGATGGGGCAGGGGTACAGGGAGTACAGCGTTGTTGCAAGGGGAGTTATTATACAGCCAGTGGCAGCAATGCGAACAGCCTGCACCGCCTGCACTGCACAGGCTGCACTCACCCAAGCTCCCCACGGCAACTGTTTGGTGGCAGTAACAGTTGCAGCAGGGTGCGCAGCAGGCCCCAGAAGGTTGCTGAGGTAGCTGCTGGCTGGCTGTGAGGCACTTGCTGCCGCTGCTGCGTGCGCCCGGGCAGCTGACAAGCAGCTCAACACAGACTCAGCCAGCCCTGTGAGGTCTGAACTCTGAGCAGTCAACCCCATGCCCAGCTGCTGCAGCTGCTGTGATACCTCATGCAGCTTCCTGTCTGAGCCTCTGGTGCTGCTGTTGCATGCGTCCTGCTGGGCCTGGAGCTGCTGTTGGGCCTGTGCCAGCTGAGCCAGCTCCTGCTGCAACTGCTGCATGGTCCCTGCATTCACAGATGACTCCTGGCTTGCTCTCTGCAGCTCCTGCGTACCCAGACATCACAACAAGCCCCTCGGTGATGTGATGCACTCAAATGTCAAACGCTTCGCACGGGCTTTCTTCAGAGTGGGAGGCTCCTGAGGTGTCTGTACAGATGAGGGTTGGTATTGCTACGGTTCTTGTGGCGCTGCTCACACGCAAGCCAGTCTGCCCATTCATAACAAGGACACCTTCGTTGGGTAATAGGAATGCTGCTTGCAAGCACCAATGCGTCGCGCTGATCTGCAGGCAGTGCATGACGTTAGCAAGGGCGCATGCTGCATGCCTTCATAACCTGCCCCACCTCTGATTGCTGTTGCAGGCGGCCAATGCTTTTCTTGCAGCGCTTGTCCTCCTGCTGCAGGGCCTCCAATGCTGAGCTGGTGTTGTCCCACTGCTGCTGCAACGCCTCCATCTGCATGGCAGCATGACATGTGGCGGCCTCACAGTCAATGGGCGCACTCCCCAAAGCATACCTCCATGCGCGGACGGCAACTGTCCCACAGCTACTGGTCCTTCACAGCGCAACAGCACAGCTGGCTCTCTGGCATCTCCTGCGCTGGTCAACAGCTCTGAACTCGACGCAGCAATATCACATGAAGCTTTTACAGACAGATGTACACAGTACGGCTAGGAGTGGCAGGGCTAGCCCATGATACATTGCCGTCCCCAACCCCATTGCTTGATGTGCAACGCACCTGCAGGTTGACTTGCTGCTGGTGGTTGCTGCAGCTCTGCACCACTGTCTTGAGCTTAGCTGTCAGCTGCAGCATCTCCTGCTTGGTCCAGCCCTCGAGCTCACGTGCTGCAGACATAGTTCAACAGGCCAAAATATGGGCATCTCCCAGGCGCTGGGTGCTGCTGCCCAACAAGTACTGCCTTCAGGCAAGCTGCTGCTGCCCCTGTCAGTACGAATACTTCGGACAGCAGTGTCAATTGTCAGCCCATCAGAGCTACAATGGGCAAAGGTTCTGGCGGTTTCTGTAGCGCTTACCGGATGCTGCTGCATGGGTGCTGACCTCCTGTACAGCTTGTGACAGCTTGCTTTCCAGCTCTCGTTGTGCTGACTGCAGGAGCACAGCCGCAGCACCAAGAATAACATGAGTGCAGAAGCTCGTGCTAGGTCAAGTTCAGAACTTTGAGCTTCAAGGCTTTAAAGCCCTGGGAGTGCATGGATCCTTGGTGTGATTTGTGCCTAGGCACTGCCATCAAGTAGAGCACAACCCATGAAAGCAGCCAGGAGCGCTAGGGTCCCACCTGCAACTGTTCATCAGCTTCTGAACGCTGCTGTTCCACCTGCACGCGCATGCTGGCCCTGAGCTGATCTACTGCTGACCGTGTGTTGCCCTGCACATCATCCACACGGCTACGAAGCGATGCCAGGTCTGCCTGCAGGACTGCAATGGTGGACTCATACGTGAGCTGCTGCTGCGCTTGTCGCTGCTGACAGCTCCTGAGCTCCGCTTGCAGGGACTGCAGGCAAACACAGCAGCAGCAGCACCAGTAGGGTCAACATTTCAAGCAGGTCCGCTGCAACAGAAAGCAAGCATGTGATAGATGTGATGTGATGTTTGCCCACGGCTGCATGCGCAGAGACAACAAGCGTCAAAAGCCAGGGTTGGCTGCAGGGATGCATGTAATGTAATGTAAGAAGTGAGGAGGCGAGCCCCACCTGGTTTGTCTTGCTGACAGCTGCTAGCTGACGCACAACTGTCTCCACAGCTGCTCTGGCAAGGTCGAGCTCCATGGCCACATTGCGCTCCTGCCAGGCATAGGCATGCAGTAGTCAAAGGTGCTGTTGGCTTGCCTACATGCTGCACATTTGAGCAGCCCACTACTACTGTATGATGCTGGCTCTTGTATAGGTTGAAAATGTGTCATATCTTCAGTCAACTTATGTATAGGAAGTATCGTGCGCCACCCTGCAGGCATGAACACAGCTACTGTATGTACCGCACCTTGAGTGACAAGAAGGGTGCGGTCTCTGTCGTGGTGCGGACATCAAGCTCTGTGACTTTCTGCACCAGGTCTGCTAAGCGTATGTCCTGTGATACAGCATAAGGTGGACTTTAAGCTGTCAGTCAGGCGCCAAGAACAGCAGATGATCATCAGCTTGCAGTGGTGCAGTGCCTGTCATCACTGATCTGTCCTGCTGTGCAGGCCGCCCAGCTAGTGATGCAGCCCCACCTGCTCACGAAACACCCTTTCATGCTCAGTAACCAGCTCTAGGATACGCTCTAACCGGTTGAATCGCTCTGGCGAGGAGGAACGCATTGGAATGCTTGCACTGTTGTCAGCAGTCAGGACAACTGTACGCAGAAGCTCAAAAGCAACTCAGCTTCACAACATGCTCAAAGAGACAACATTCCAAACTGAAAGAAACGACTGATTGATGAACAGTGCTGCAGGCGGTGTTTCAAGGCCTGGCGTCCTCTTCATTTTCAAAGCAAGCGAGTGTTGACCGCAGGTTGCGTCACCTGCCTTGCTGCAGTGTGGCAAGAGGTAAATCCAATCGAGTGATACCATTCAAGTTGATATTGCGGCATGAGCCAGCCCATGCATCGTTCCAGGGTTCATCTGTTGTTGTTCCATGCTGTTGCCAACCCGTTGTACTCGACATCTCAATGGAATGCACTTTGAGATTAAAGTCACGATACAATTAAGAAACATGAAGGCCAGTCGTCCTTGCATCCAGCTCGTGTGAGCAGCACTGCGGTGATCGTCAGGCTGGTTCGACTTGGCGCCGTTTCTCCTTCACGAAGCAGCCATGTGCCAACGTCAAACAGTGATGCTAAACGTTCTCAGCGTGTGTGTAGCCAGGCCTATTGGTTCTCCATCGGAGGCTGTGAATGAGGGTGATTTCGCGGTCCGGGGTTCAACAGAAGTTCGTTTGACGACGCATACGCTTGCCAGCATAGTTGTCCGCATAAAACGGCAAGATTTCCATATGTTGCTCTTCATCAAGGTATTTTGGCTGTCAGCACACCTGGCTGCTGGCATTGGTCGCAAGGTCGCTACGTCACCGGCGACACAGCATGTTGCATCTTAAAACGCTTGCTCTCATGTTTTGGCTTGGTCTCCACGAGCTTTGAGGTAGCTGCGCGGTACTTGCTCAGGTGAGGCAAGTGCCCTACGCGGGTGGAAAACCCAGCTGAGCGCGCGTTGGCTTGGATGTGATGAAAAATGTTTCTATATCTGTGTTTCAAGTATTAATCATCTGGCCCCAGGTGACCCTGATCACCTAGCGACATTTGCGTGTTGTGCTCTGCAGGTGACAACTGCAGTCTGCTGTTGCTGCGAGTCTGGGCAACAGTGAGACAAGGCACTGATGCAGGAAACGCAAGCTTCACCGAGGGTGTATGTTGAGACTAAGTCTGCACGAGGTGCTCAGCCTCCAGCAAGGGAGGGCTGCCCCTCATCATCCCCAGGGACTAGTGGAGTGAGGAGGAGTGCACGAGTGCGCAGCTCGGCACACAAAGAGGGCCCATTTGTGTGAGTATGCCGCAGGAGGCTCGCACTGTAAACAGTTGACATGCCTAACACTGGAAAACCTCGCTACATATTCAACATTCAGAGCTACTGCATGTCTCTGCCAAGCACTTCGTTGACACACAGCAGCATCAAGCCCAAGCTGCCGCTACTCTCGATGCCAACAGTCGCGCACCTGTTGCAAAGTCGGACTGTCACCTGTGTTGCCCAAACGTGGTGGCATAGGGTCATTCCAGCTCCCTCTCACCCTGCCCCTCACCCCCGCATCCTGCCCTTCCCCACAGACGCTTCGATGACACATTGCCCCTAGACCAGTGCTTCCAAGCACTGGACTCCGATGATGATGCTGATGATGCTGACTGGCCCATGCTGTCACCACAGTTCCAGGCCACCATCCCAGCCCTGCGCCCCCGCTCAGCAAAACCCACACGCACAGAGGCCAAGGTTTTGCAAGCTGTACAGGTCTACCCACCCACACGGGACACTGCAGATGACCTGCTGCCTGGCATCAGCACAGGCAGCACCGCCTGCCGCGCCAAGGATTTCCATGCAGTGTACATGGCCACCATACCAAGGGACCGTGCCCAGCTGCTGGCAGACACAGTCCAGGCACTTGATGCCCAGCTGGGCCCACGCCTGGTCAAGGTGAGGCACAGCCCCAGCATGTGGCACAGGGCACGCGGTGAGGCAGTGAGGGGCACTGCTGCCAGCAGCGCAGTACAGAAGCGGCCGTTGGAGAGTCTCCCTTTGGCTCTGGTTTTATACATCAATACCTTGTCATTCATGTCGTATGCAGCATTAGTGGCTGCTGCTCTGCACACTTGGGTCCAGCGAGGCAGCAGTGCCCACCATGCAGTGCCCTGCTGCACGCCTCGGGCCCTGATCTTGATGTACAGTGCCAGCAGCACCCATGCGTCTCCAAGCAGCCGCAGGGCAACCACGTGCACCTGGCCATGCTGCTGCTTGTGCTGCTGCTGCTGCAGGTGCTGGGGCTGTCCCTCTTGGGCTCCAAACACACTGCCACCTGGAAGCCACATGAGGAGCTGCTGTTCTGCCTTGGCATGTGAGTGTTGATTGTGTAGACCACTCAACAGGTCAAAGGCAAAACGGGCGGGAAGTATAGCGGTAGCACCAGCAGTACTGCCAGTAGAATGTGTGTTACATAGCGCAAGCAGACGGACATGTGAATGCAGGTGAACACCCTGCAGGAGTCAGCCTGCTGCGAATGCAAGGCAGTATTGTTTGTTGGTGCCTGCTGGGCTGGCTTCTGAAGTCCTGTGCGCTTTGCATGCTGTGCCTGTTTGCCTTGAACGCAGGTGTGACAAGTACCGCATGTTCAAGAGCATGAAGTAAGTGTTGGCAGGGGCCCACCCTGGTCTTGCATGAGTCTTTTGCTGAGACTTCAAGCCTTCGGAACTTGGAAGTCACGCACAGCACATGCGCACACGACCTGTGTGACAGCACATGCATAGACGCACGCAGAGGCATGTCCTGTTGTGCTGTTGCAGAGGGGCCCTAGGAAACAACATCACTGTATCATGGACAGCATTGCCGCATCTTGTGAACTCTCATGCATTATGCCCACCCCCAATCCCACTGTAGGAACGCAGCAGCTACACTGTTGCAATGCATCTGCTGGCCTCCACATGTGCGTCTTGCCTCTGTGCTGTACTGCAGGCGCCTGTTCCTCAGGCACCGCAGCGTCCATGAGCTCAACGGCTACTACCAGAACGTGTGGAAGACACGCAGCACACCAGAGGCTGACGAGTTCCTCGCGCTGCGGGAGCAGGGTGCAACAGAGCACGAGTTCAAGCAGTTTGAGTGAGCCCCGTGTCAACCCAAGTTGCAACATGTTCGCCATGTTCGGCATGAGCACAGCTCAGCATGGCATGGCATGGCATGGCACAAACACTACTGCTTCCAACAGCTTACACAATTGTGTCCAAGACTCTAACAGTCGGGTGTCCAGGACTCTAACAGTCGGCCTTAACCTGCCCAATGTCCATGGCATCCAAAGGCATAGAGAAGCAAGCACTCACTCACATGTGATGCTGTATGCAGGGAGGGCATCCGGCAGCGGCTGGCAGCCATGTGGGACACAGCAGCACTTGGCGAGCAGCCTGTCTCCTCCTGTGGCCCACCACTCTACAAGCAGCGCATGGCACGCCCAACATACACAGCCCTGTTGCCCCCAGCCGCTGGGTCTGCAGTGCCGCCTGCAGCCGCTGGCAGGCCGATGGTGAAGAGCTCGCCCAAAAGCTCGCGAGCCAGCCCATCCCCTAGTGGCGCGCGCACAGCTGCTGCGCCAGGCCGCAGCAGTCCGCAGCTCACTGCGCCATTCATCGCTGCTGGTGCTGTTGCCACTGGCCTCAGCGGACGCACTGCAGCCACGCCAGCCCCAGCAGTGGACCTGAGTGACCCAGCTGTGCTTGCAGCCATGCCAGCTGTGCCAACTGCCCCCACGCCTCGGCCTGGTGCCAAAGTGCTGACACTGTCTGGTGGCAGGCTCAGGCTTGGTGCTGGCGTGACGCACCTGGGTGCAGCAGCAGCAACACAGCAGCAGCAGCAGCAGTTGACGAGCCCCAATGGCTCCGCACGGTTCATGCTGCCGCCCACATCAGCCACAGCAACACCTCCGGCAGCAGCTGCTGCGTCGGTGTCTGCAGCAGGCGGGCTATCAGGGATGCAGCAGTCCCTGAGCCCACAGTACCAGCGGAATGCTGTCACCTGGGGCAGCAGGTCTCAAAAAGCACCTGCAGCAGGTGCAGCAGCTGGTGGGGCGGTGAAATCAGGTCCACAAAGCCCTCAGGTTACCCAGGCTGGCCAATGCAGCAGGCCTCGGCACACACCCGCCCCTGCTGCCTCCAAAGCTGCTGTCGATGGTGCTGGTGCTGGTGCTGCTACTGCTGGGCAGGGCCCCTCAGAGCGGCCTGGTGGTGTGACCGCCCTTGCTACTGGTGACATCCATGCACCCTCCTTCCTTAACCTGCCTCAGATGCCCAGAATACCCAGCATTCCTCTGTGAGTGTTCGTCTGTGAGCGATCGTGTGGGCTGGTGTTTGTTGCAGACGCACACTCCAGTACTGTGTGTTGGGTTGGCGCTGCATTGAGAGATGCATTGGGTTTTGCATGCTGCAACCGTCACAGCAGCCAAAGAGTTGAACACTCGTGCTGCGCACCACAATGACAGTGCACCAAGCATCAGGTCCAGAGGGTAGGCCTTGCCTCCCAATGTTCCAACTTCAGCTTGGATGTTGGGGCCCCAGGCGGCAACCTGCCATGCCTTTGTTGCTGCATCATGTTTCACCAACGACTGGTGTGTCGCAATCCCCCATCCTCCAGGACATCACATCAGGACACGTTGCAAGTGTGCGCCCTGTACACCTGCACTCTGCGCATGCTGGGCACAAGCCAACCGCAGTCATTGTGTGAAATCCAGACTGTCGTTTTTGTCATCACCATCACCCCGCAGGCCTGATGGGACCGACCCCCAGGAGCTGCAAGCCTGGCTCAAGGCGCTGGGTGCATGCAGGGCAGCCATGACAGACTACAAGCAGCAGATCGCCCTGCGCGCAGACTTTGTGGTGCACGACGCGCAGCAGCGCATGCAGCAGGCACAGCAGGAGCAGCACCAGGCCCTGGTGTGTGCTGAGACCTACCTGCACGAGCTGCATGACAGGAGCAATGCAATTGTGAGGCGGCAGCAGCAGCTTGAGCAGCAGCAGCAGCAGGTGCAGCATGCAGACGACTTGCTGGCTGATGAGTCGTTGCAGCCAAAGGAGCCACATGACCAGCAGCAGCAGCAGCAGCGGATAGCAATCAAAGTGGAGTCTTCGCATGGTGCTGCTGCTGTGGCACCCGCTCAGCAGCCGCCCAAGCGCCCCGTACCTTCGGATCAGCTGCAGAGTGCTGTGCAGCTGCTGCTGCAGCGGCCGGGCCGCAGGAAGCATGACCCGCAGGGCAGTGGCGGCAGCAGCAGCAGAGCACGCCGCAGCACGGCTTCCTTGAGCCAGTCAAGCAATAGCCAGCAGCAGCAACAGCAGCAGCAGCAGGGTGGAAGGTACCCTGGGGATTTGTTGGACCCGCTGGCAGAGGCAGTTGGCCCACCTTCGAAGAGGCAGAAGCTGCAGCCTGCTGTGGTAGGGATCACTGCTGCTGTGTCTTGAACTGCACATAGCCATGCAGCAGCTTGTGCGCAGGGTTTACCTGCATTGCCGGCTTCATTGTGATGCAGCACTGCTCAGCTCAGTGGACCCTGGTTTGAACATAAGACGAGCGTATATCAGACACGAGGGGGTTTTCACTGTTGAGGGTTATGTGAACTGACAGTCTCCAACAGATGTATACAACCGCAGTGGGCCAAGCCTCCATGCCAGGCTTGAGGGGATGTCCAGCAGGGGGTATGTATGGCCTGCCTGGTCTATGATGGAACCGGCAACGCGTCATGGGACCAAGCATTTGTTTTGCCTCCAGCAACTGTGTGTCTTAAACACAGGCACTGAGGCGACTTTGCAGCTGTATCAGACAGCACTGCAGGCTCTGATGTGGTGCAGTGCTGCTGAATGACCAAGCAGCTTTTTGGGGGGGGCGGCTGTCAGTCACGTCTGTTTGGGATCTGTGGGTGGCTGTCACTGCATACGACTCAAGCAAGGGGTATTTGACTCTTGGTGTTGTGACGTGTTTATTGCTGCCATGTACGATTGGGAGAGACGTCTGTGTTGCTGTTGTTTGGAGTGTGGGCCCTGAAACGGCAACTGTTGTTTGAATTGATGGCATCAGCAACCGCCTTTGTCGTCTGGACAAGACTGCGGGCTGCCGTCAGGTCATGCTGACAAGTATGTGGTCTGCAAGGACCTCCTCTGCCACTCTGGGAGATTCTTACGGTAGGATCCTGATGAAAAGTGGCGACTGTCCCGTCAGGGCGTGCCTGGTACGATCACATTGTACGCTGATGCAGGCTTCTTGGCCCTTATATGCATTGGAACAGCAGCATCCTGCTGACTCAGCCATGTGTCAGGCCGCATTGTTGCAATGGTAATCCTGCTCGTTACAAACGTGCGAAACGAAAGCGAATCACAACGAAAGCCATGTACGGCCTTCCATCAGCGTAGTCAGATTGCTGGCAGCGCTTCGATCAGTGTCATATAATAATATGCACGCTCAGAAGCTGCGAAATAAGTTTTGCAACTGTAACAAACATTTGGAAAAGTCTGGCGCGCTGTTCTCTCCTAGAGGTTGTCTCTCATGGGGAAGAAGACCAAAAGACGGTCCCCTCAGGTTGGGCCCTAAGTGACGGTCACCAGGCACGCTCAGAAGCTGCCCAAAGAACCGTTTTGCAGTAACAAAAATTCACGCAAAGCCTCGCGCGCTGCCGTGACCTGTCGGCATTTCGGCACGGCTTTCCGGCACAAGGGTGCTCATATACTGCCCACTCATCACGACAAACAGGACACCTGCAGCTGAAGAGCAGCCCCGATCAGGGATGCCTGTAATCTCCCCTAATACAGCATTCAAATGTAAATCACCAGGGTATCAGTACAGTGCTGACTCGGTCAGCAGTTCGAGGTACATGACTCCAGCCAGCACATACAGCACACGGCCCCAACACCCCATCCTCGTATACATCACATTCTCTACTCGCAGAGCAAGCAACACTGGTGTTCAAAGCCTCACTGATGTACAAGCCCTGCCCGCTCTGCTGTGGTGTCAGCTGAGGACGGCAGGGGGGCTGGTCTGCAGCAGCATGCGCTTCATTGCATCCAGGCCCAGGGACAGCCTGCTGCCTCCCTTGACCTCTACGGCGAATGGGAAGCTGCAGGGGCTCGAGGACACCACGGGCGGTATGTGGGCACGTTTCTCATTCACGTGCATGATCACTTCCATCAGCAAACCCTCCAGCTGTGCCTGCCGCTGCGCCTTGCGCACACTCTTGGCTGCAGCAGTCAACAGGAAATGGCCAGCAGTGACACCATAGAAATGAATGAATCAAGAGCAGGAGTGACAGGGCAAGTTTCCGTTTGGCTGAGAGTGTTGGTGCAGCAGTCAGTGGCAATGCAGCAGTGGAAAAGCTCAACTGGTTGTGTGGGTGTGCTGGTGTCAGCGTGTGCTGTGTACGATGATGTGGCTGTCTGGTGCAGCAGCAGCAGCAGCAACATGGGCATGTTCGCGCCAGCAGCATACTCAGTACACGTACAAACCCCTCTGGCGTGTGGTGTCCAGTGCACATGTACCCTGCAAGTGCTGTGAATCCAGCTGAATACAACCCGCTGGGTGGCAGGCGCTTACCATTGGTGTATGTGAGGGAGTGGTGGTCCTGCTCGAACACATCAGACTGCACAATGACCAAGCTGATGTACCTGTAGCACACACAGCAGCAGGCAAAAGCAGACACTGATCGCTACTGCCCTCGCCTACCAAGCAACAAACACAAGCATACAACATTGCTTCCCCATTGCTTAGTGCCACAGCTGCCACAACCCCACATGCTTGCCCAGTGTGGATGACAGTCACTGCATCCAGGAGGGTTGCAGTTATTGACTGTGCCTGCTCGCTTCACTGAGTCTAGATGAAGGACTGGCCACCCCCTGCCATCCATGTTCAGCGAAACCCACTGCACCCAGTGACATGCAGTGTGGTGCCTGTGCTCTGCAGCACCTGTGTTGTGCCATGCTATGCTGTGCTGCTACAGTGCATGTGCTGTGCCACACGGTGTGTTGCTCACCAGCGCTCCCAGTACAGCCGCTCGTCCTGCTTGCCAAATATCTGCCAGCCCACTTGGCGCCTACGTGGCTCGTAGAACGACAGGCAGAGCTGCAGCAGTGGCACCAGGGACATGGAGGGGGCATAAGGTGGTGAGAAAAGGCGGCAGGCGGATGCCTGTTGGTGTGAGTTTGCACTGGCGGCTCGACAACAGATGACTAATACCTCAAGCCGTGTCACAGCAACTCAAAAGTTGGCGACAAGTTATGGACTGAGTCGGCTGTCCCGCATCCCAGGCAAGGTCCAGCCTGAGGATGGCCCACGACTGCCACAAATTGGAGTCTGCCTGCCACCTCCTAGACGACCCAAGGCTGATGAATGGCTGTAGTGCTATCAAGCGCACCTGAGCCACCTCCTGCGGTTTCTTCTCGAAGGAGATGCATGCCTCGTTGATTTTCTGCTCCAAGTGCGCCTCCACTGCTGCATCACCGCAGTGGACCTGTCCGTTGCCAACAGCAGCACCCACATGTACACTCTTGCTGCGGGTGGTCATTGCAACATGTGATGCTGTAGGTTTGGCTGCTGCTGCATGGAGGTGTCGGTGGGAACAGCTCATTTGGCAGGGGGAACTGTCCACATGATGGCTTGCCACAGCATGCTGCGGCCTGTTGGTGCTGAAGCTCTTGTGACTCCCTGCATGCATGATACGTTGGCTTACGTAAGTGATCTCGAACAGCTCTGAGTCCACGTCCTGCGGCTTGACCTGCCCCAGTGACCGGTTGAACATGATGGTGTGCAAGACACCTGCAGGGCGATGAAAGGAAACTCCATGAGGATTGCGGTCGCAGCTGATGGCCCTGGGGCTGCATGATACCTTTTGGAAGGGACCATGGCATGCTTTTCTGCTTGTCTACGAAGCTTGATCGCTCACATCTCAGCACTTCGCGGACTTGGTGCAGCTCAACCTCCTGTGAAGGCAACAACAGCAGCACAAGTCAGTCCACACCAGCCATGCCTCCCCACAAAGTGCAACCACGTAGGTACTTGGCTTTTAATTGTCCTCGACGGGACCAACAGGGATACTTACGATTGCTGAGAGACAAAAGACTTCACAGTTGCTCATCAGCTCTACTGCTGTCTGAAGCAGAGGACGGACGTTGCCGGCCCGAGACGCGACCAACAGCGTTGGGTAAATCACTTTACTGGACAATATGCACGATACGGATACAGACAGGCCGCAAACAGCAGGCTGCAAGCAGTGTGATCGATCCGACGAGGCACGTCCGTCGAACTTCCAAATGTGCACCGAGAAAAAGCCACTGCCCGTTCCGGAAGGGCGCACTATTCCCTCACCCAGCATACAGCTTTAGCCTGAAACACGTATAGGTCCAAAGACAACTCACACACGCCTTTGGCACCAGTCATGGCTTGCTCTTGCACACCTGTACCAGCAGCACCCAGCGCTTTGAAGCATTAGCACTCCCCGTCGTGAACCGTGTTCTCCTGTACAGTGAGTTATTGCTTTTACTCATCTGTCCAGCATGCAGGCACAGCAGGCAGGCCTGCAGCAGCAGCAAGGAAGCCAGCTTGGGGCAGAGCAGGCTGGCCCACCAACACAACACGACCCCAGTGAGCCAGGCTGGCAAGACACCGGCAGTGAAGACTTCATGGACGCATGGAGCGATGAAGATGACGAGGACGAGGAACCGGAGGGTTATGCAGCTGGTCATGCGTCAGGAGGTCAGGAGCAGGACGAGCTGATGCAGCTGCAGCTCCAGGCCCCGCAGCAGTTACATAACCACCCTCAGCAGCAGCAAGGTCAGCAGCAGCAGCAAGGTCAGCAGCAGCAGCAGCAGCAGCAGCAGGACCACTTGGAAGTCCAGTTGGAGCAACAACAGCAGCAACACCAACAAGGGGCGCAACCTCAGGACCTTGAAATGCAGACTCAGCAAGATCAGCAGGGGCAGCAGCAGCAGCAGGCGGGCAACCTTGCAGACCTTGTTCTGCGGCTGCCTCCCCAAGAGCTGCAGCGTTTCTTACTGCAGCTGGACGAGCAGGGGTTTGACATAGCCGACATTGAGGCAGGCAGTGAGGCAGGCAGTGAGGCCAGCAGCAGTAGAAGCGGCAGCAGTAACGGCAGTCACGACCAAGACACAGATGAGCTCCAACCAGCAGACACAGGTACACCACCAGAGACCAACACACGCATTTTCTACCTGTGTTGAACTGTGTTGGCTGCATTGTGGCAGTGGATCGTGTCGATGCACCGTTTGCACTGCCGCCTGTCTGAGTGCTCTGCAGTAGGTTCTGTTCATGGCGGGTTGACGTGGTCTCCGTCACCAGCAGTTGTTAGAGATAGGGCAATGAATGTGTGCCTGGCACCCTCTGCTTGCTGGTTGCCAACAGTGTATGGATGAACTCCCACCTTGTGCTCACGTGGCAACCATCAGCAGCAGGCAGGTGCTGTTGGGCTCATGTCGCTGCTCTGCTGATGTCTGTCTGTTGGCTGCAGGCTGCACCCAGTTTGACCCCAATGTTGCTGCCAGCCACCAGTACCTAGGAGGTGATCCAGACACCTGGCTGTGTGGGCATGTTCACTGCAGTGTGGTCATCATCACGGCCTGGTGATGGGCAGTCTCTTGGCAATGTGAAATACTGCTGTGCACCTTGTTGTGAACCTGTTGTGGGTTGTGCTCCTTTCTTGTGTCAGAAGCCTCTTGTATGATTCAGTGTGTCAGCCTTGCAACCCACAGGCTTCAGTCAACTCAAAACAGTCAACAATCAGCGACCCCTGTCACCCACCCAACCCCCACGTGCCCCCCGTGTCACTCCCTTGCACCCCTCAGATGTTGATGAGTTGGAAGGGAGCTATGGCCGACTGACAGAGGGCAGCACAGCACGGCTGCCACTGCTGGTGTTGGATGGTAAGCGAGCAAGCGACAGGGTTTGTGGGCATGCAGACAACACTGGCTGGGGCAACACACAGCAACCTATCTGCTGTGGCAGCCGTGCAGCTTACGGGGGGTGCTGAGATATGAGCAGGTGTATGCCCACAACATGCAACATGCGCATCCAACGTGAGTCATGGGCTTGCACGTTTGTGCCAAGCCAAGAGAGTGCTGTTGCGTGCGCCCCGCTACATGCAGGTGTTGTGTTGTTCCCTGGCTGCCAGCTGCCGCTGCTGCTCAACACACCCCATGAGCTACACCTGCTGGACAGGGCTCTCGCTGCACCACCACCCTTCACACGCCTGCTGGCAGTGCTCCCAGGGTGAGTTGAGCTGTTGCACCATCACATCTCCTCCCGGAGAGTAGCTTGTTGCACTGCTTCCGCTTGGCATCTCTGGGTGTAGTGTCAGACACTCTGCTGGATTTGTTGCGTTTCACCCACAAGTGTGGCAACTTGGTCCCTGTGCTTCACAGTTGGCTGTTTCAGGAGGGGTACTACAAGACGACTGAGCCAGAGGGACCTTGCTTTCTAATGCACGTGCTTCAACCACGTGCACATGCAAGCCAAGTTGGCCTGGTGTCCTGCTGTCCTGCAGGCCGCGATCCATCCTTCGCTCGCTGCCGTGCCAGGTGTGTTGCACTGCTGAGGTGCGGCAGATGCGGCGGCAAGGCGACGACGAGCGCAGCGTGGCAGTTCTGGCGCTGGGCCGGCAGCGTGCCGAGGTGGTCACCGGTGAACGCAACTGTGCGCAGTCGCAGGTGAGTCAGGCAGTGTGTCGCACCATCTGCGGACTGCACCCTTGGAGTGACACCTGACGACCCTGCCTGTATGATGCTGTCGTGCCTACCATCTGTTGACCAGAGCCTATGCCTGTTCCCACCCCCAGCCTCACCCAGTTGTGGACACATGAGCCCTGTCGACCAGCATGCTGAGGACAATCACCATGTTGAGCTGCACTGTAACCCGGTTGATGCACCTCACGCCGCTGACTCCTCGCATGTTCCAATCCAAAGTCAACGCCTCTTGACGTGTCCTGGCCCTGCCCCGCCTGCTGCTGCTCGCTGTGCCTGCTGCCCTGCCTCCATGCTGTGCACACAGGTGTCTGTCAATGTGCGCATCCTCCCAGAGGGCTGCACCTCTGACGTGCCCCCACTGATGCGGCAGGGCTTCAGTGCAGTGCACCCTGCACTCACACGCCCCTGGGACCTGCAGCTGCTGGTGGCACGTGTTCGACAGCTGATGCAGCTGGTGCTGCTGCCGGTGAGAGGTCCACGCGACGTGAAAACCTTGGCCTAGCCTCTGAGGCCTCGCCTCAGGGCGATGCTGTAGATAGCATCCTGATTGGTATCATGCAGTGCAGTCAATGCGGCAGCAGTGGGATGCCATGCGGTTGCGGCTGCAGCCACAAGAGGCAGAACAGCAGCAGCACACCTTCTAGAAGTGGCTGATACCCGCTGGATTGTTTTTCTAGTTCGTGACATGTCTTGCAGACTGCTTGGCTTTGCCGTTAGAAGGCATGGTGCAGAGCATAGTTGTGAGTTGTCTATCGTCTGTGTGGACGCCTTCTGTGACACCTGGTGCTTGCGGGCTTGTGTTGTTGCTGTGCAGGCTGCATCCTTCCAGGGGACCCCACTGGAGCTGAGTTACTGGGTCAGCCACAACCTGCCCCTGCAAGTATGAACTTGGGCTGTTTGCTAACGCCTTACAAAAGTGACATGTACAAAATGCACCAGAACCACTACAGACATGCCAGATTCACTCCAGGCCCACTACACACTGGAGTAGCAGCATGAAGTGCTGTTGGTTTGTCTCAAGTTGCACCCCATGTGCTGTGACAGGGCTAGGTGAAGGTAGGGTCGTGCTGTCTGGTGCAAGTGTGTGACGTCAACCCTGCTGGGTTGGCTTGACCAGGCTGGTGCATGCAGCATATGCCTGCTCTGGAGTCTGAGCAGGGGCTCAACCGGCTGCTGCTGCTGCTGCTGCTGCTGCTGCTGCTGCCTGTTGTGGTGTGTGCTGTCACCAGCCCTCCACACGCCAGCTGCTGCTGATGTGCTCCTGCCCAGCCGAGCGGCTGCGGCTGCTGCTTGAGCTGCTGCAGCGGCTGGACAGGCTGTGCTGCAGCTGCTGTGGCACCCAGCTGGCCACAACAGCAGAGGTGCTGGCCATGACAACAGAAGGCATTGGGGGCACTTACGTCAACAGCCATGGGTGAGGTCACTCAAGTCAGCTGCTGGGGTTCAGGGTTTAGGGGGTAAAGGGCTCATAACCCTGTGTGTGCTGCCATTATTAGTAAATCGCGCAACTGGGGTCCTTGGTTGTGTGTACTGCCTTCATAGAAGCTGCTGTATGTCACACGCCGCTAAGCTGCATGTCCGCCTTGTGAGTTACTGCCATAGTTGCAGTGCTGGCTTTGAGTGCAGAAAGGCCTGCTACAGGCCCAGAACACTCACAAATTTGTTGGCCGGGTTGTATGCCAGGCCAGAACACTCACAAATTTGTCAGCCTCAACATGTTTCCTTGGCTTCAAAGTTGCAATAACATTATGAACACACCCCAGCACAGAGCTAGCGCGGTCTCTGAGCGGCTGTTGGATCTGTGCATGCTTCTTACCTTACCGTGCCTGCCTGGTGTTGACTTGGCGCAGGTATGTGCATGAGATGGTGACCTTCAGCAAGGTGCATGGGATGCGGCTCTATGGAGGGCCAGAGACAGCACACTCCTGGTTCCCTGGTTACTCATGGACCATTGCACACTGCGGGTAAGGATGTTTGTGTTGAGGCATGTCACTCCAGGTTCTGAAAACAACAACAAGCCACGCACCTCCCATATCACAATCATTGCGGCACTGGTTGAGAATGTCAGACCACACCATGTGTGTGCTGTCTCAGGGCACTCATGAAAGTGGCGATGGAGCCTCCAGGGTCTCTAGACACGTGCTGCAAGCCTGCATGCCAGCAAGCGTACATCTCCCACAGTGATGTGGCCTCTGTGCTTGGTTCTGATCAGAGCCGGGGGCTAATGAGGGGTTCAGCCCTCTCCTTGGGGTGGAAACCACCTACTAATGTTACGTTGCTGTCCTGCAGGACCTGTGGCCAGCACATGGGCTGGCGCTTTGCAGCAACCAGGCCGGGCCTCATGCCTCGGGCCTTCTGGGGCATCCGGCGACCAGGGCTGCTGTGTGCCACGGCACCAACCCACAGCAGTGACGGCAGCGAGCAGGGCGACGCACAGCAGGGCGGGCTCGGCCAGCAGCCAGCAGGTGTGCCGCATGAGAACAACTGGATGGATCTGCTGCTGCGTGGGGTGCGCCGGGGCAGGCTAGTGTTGCACTTGCGGCCGCAACCCCCCACGGGGGCTGGGGTGGAAGGGGCTGTGGATGGGGATGTCAGGTGATTGCACTGGGCTGCACTCTCCCTCCTACGCCAGCCTGCAGGTGCTGTTGAGCTGCAGCACCGCAGTACATCTTCAGCTGCCGTCTGTGCACATTGGCACACGCACTCTGCGGCATGAACCTAGGTCTTTTGAGGCAAAGTTTGTTGGTTGAGGCTGCAGCACCTCTATTGGAAGTAGGTTGAATTTGGCCACTGCAGTCTCTGTCAACGATTCCACAGGCAGCAAGTGCACTGCTGTGGTTGCTGGCAGGCCACATGTGGCCTGAACGACAGTTCAGACAGGGTGTGACAGCCTTGAAGGTATTGCTGCTTGCGTGTTGTGTTGTTGTGGTGCAGTGGCTGTCTTTGAGAGTGGCCCATACCCTGCCAGCTGCGTAGAATGTGTTGGCAGCCGACGGCTGGCTGTTTGTCTTGTAGTGCTGTGCAGGGTTTTTGCACGTGTGTGACTGGTACGTGCCTCAGCTGTACAGGCATCTGCGCTTGATTGATGGTTGCAAGGGGGCACTTGAATGGGATTGCAGACTGTTTGAGATGTACATGTCATCTCATTATTGCTTTACTCCTCATGAGCTGCACATGACATGCTGTGTGGATTTTGTTGATGAGTTGGTGCAGGGGTTGGGTGGAGTCGCAGGGTTTGTGATGTATGATGTGATTATGATCTATTCTTGCAGCTGCCAGCCTGCCAGTGCACTTGCAGCCGCACTGTGTCACGTGACACAGAGTGGCCGAGAAATCCTGCAGAGTAGCTCCAAGGCACTTGCCAGACGCAGCACCTGTGTCCAGCAAGGGTGTCTGATGACCCTTGCAGTTGCTGTTGCGCGTTGTCTTGGCATTTTCCTGTTTGCTCTGCTGCGTATTGGGGTGCGCAAGGAGCTGCACCACCCTGCACCACAAACAGGTACTGCACGGGTTGCCAACCCTTGGCGGGGCTGTGGTGCGGCAGCAAATGCCCTTCTGTACAACATGTGCGCCTGTGACAGATCATTTGTAGCTGTCTGTGTGTCGCTTCTTTCAGATGCATCACCGAATGTAGCATGTCTATACAGGTTGTACAGGTCTGCACTGACTGCACAGCAACTGGCCACAGGGCTGTGGATGCCAACCAGGCCTCTGCAACATTTAAGCACCTCACAGCACTGGCCAGGCAGCTTCATGTCAGCATTTTTGGCCTTGCCAAGGGAGGGTGGTCACGGGGGTTCGCTGTGGTCAAAGGTTTACAAACATAGCAGCAGCAGTGAGGGGTGATGCAGCGAGTTGTGGTGGTGAATACCAAGCAGACCAAGCCTAAACCAGGACCGCCCACTGGGAGTGCGCCCAAGGCCGCATACCAGCCACATGATTCCCTTAATTAAGTTTTTATGAGTTCTGTGCAGGGATGCAGCAGAGTGGACTCCAGGGTTTTGCACATTCCAGAGCTGGCCTGATTATGAATGCCCTGCAGCAGATGTGATAGCGTGGACAGACTCAGGCACGGCAGCAGCAAGCGCAATGAAACAATCTGAAGTGATGACATTCGATGCTGTCTTGATGCTTGCAGCACCTGTGATGATAGCAAACCACACATATGGTTCAACCATAATGGCTGGGGCCTGGGAATCCAATACCAGCACAAGAATGCGGGTTGGTATGGTGCAGATTCTGACCATAACAAACACACCAACCAATTTACTTGAGTATATCGCGTTGACGGGTGCGATTTTCGCACATGTAGTAAGATGTGTCATGGAAAAGTGTCACTCACGACTCCCTGCCTGACACGGATCGCGGCCAACACCCCCAGCACTCCCAAAACATCAACAATAAACCATAAAATTTTATATTAATTAGAATCCGCTGTGTGGCTGCTGCAAGCCAGGGCACCCGACCCCAAGTGATAGAGTGCACATCCAGCATGCTCCGTGCAACCACACGCGAGGACGCGCACTCCGTGTGCAAAAGCGTTGCTGATGTTTTCTGCAACCATGAGCCTATGTGCAAGGCCTTGGGGATCACGGTGCCCGACTTTGTACAGCAGTTCATGCCCATCGTCGGTAAGGGACTCGATCGTGTTAGGGTGCTGAGCAATGTATAGATCCGGTGCTGCTATGAAAAATTATTCCAACTGGATATGAATCATGAGTGCGCTGTCTTGCAGCGCAAGGACGCCGCACTTGGTGTGGCTTGCCTCTGTCACTCAAGTGCCACCCAGTCACACCAGGACCAGCATGAGGCACCCAGCGCTTTATACTCTGCTGTATATGTCAGCTGGCTGATCAATAACACTCCTGACCCGTTCCTTACTGACATGACCCTGCTTTTTGCTGTCTCTGTGATGGATGCTGTGTCACTGCTTGCTGTTGCTGCTGTCATTGCTGTCGCTGTCATCTCTCCTGCTGCTGCTGCTGTCACTATCGCTGCGACACCCACACTTGCAGAGGCCTGCTGCGCCAGTGGTCTCTCATACATCGTCCAAGACACAGCCTCAGGTGACATCGTGTCCAAGTCACTCGCCCTGCCCTTTGACCAATACAAAGCACTGGAGCTTGATGACCACCCCACCTTCAGGCCCGTGCTGGCAGTGTTTGACGCACTCGACAACCTGCCAGAGGAGCATGAGCAGTCAGCAGTCCTCAACTTTGTGTGGGCCACCCACAGCAACCACATGAACAAGGGCTATGCCAAGAAAGTGGTGCAAGGCACCATGCAGGCAGCACAGCAGGCAGGGTTTGTCTCCATCATCGCAGACTTCACAAACGTGGTGTCACAGCGCATGGGCGAGGCCTTCGGCTACCAGCCCCATGTCAAGGTCCGCTACCATGACTTTGAGCCCTTCAAGAGCATCACATGCACTGACCTCTGCATCCGCAGCGTCAAGCAGCTGGAAGCAGCAGCAGCTGGCGACCAGCAGCAGCAGCAGGACCAGCAGAGGGTCCCACAGTGAGGATCCACAGGGCAGCAGCCTGCACTTCTGGGCGCATCAGCGTCGCAAGTAAGGTGTTTCTTGCCTGGATCCCAGCAGCAGCAGCAGCAGCAGCAGGTACCCTGGGCATGCAGCCAATGTACTGCAGAGAAGCAGTTAGCAGGGCGTTGCACTGTTCTGTACTTGAGCAGGGCCCAGTATATGATGCGCTTCACTTGATGGGGGCCGTCTGGGCCACTTATAGCAGCAGCAGGGACATCTGGTATGTGTCATAGGTTGGTTGGCTGCACTCAGCAAGCAGTTGCTCCTTGGTTGATGTCTTTGCTTTCAGCATATTGGCTGTGAACTTCAATCTTTGTCTGGAGTGCATGGCAAGTGTCATTCGCATGTCTGCTCATCAAGCACCCTCGCTTGCATCAACACCACCTCACTGGTATGAAGAGTCTTTTTTGGCGCCAATGAGTGTTATGGGGTGGGCATAACCGACCCCAAAGTTCTGGCAACAGCACATGTGCTGCATCCAG
>QAXK01004823.1:0-25307 GCA_004335735.1 Chlorella sp. KRBP | reverse complement strand
TCGACGTGCTCGTCAACAACGCCGGGATGGTGTCGGTCGCCTCGGGCGGCGACTACCTCCAGGGCGACCTCGAGGGCACTCCGCCGGACCGGTGGTCGGCCTCGCTCGCCCGCAACCTCGACACCGCCTACCTCGTGACCCGGGCCGCCCTGCCGCACCTGCGCCGCAGCGGCTCCGGGCGCGTCGTCATGGTCTCCTCGACCGCCGGGCCGGTCATGGCGCTGCGCTCGGACGTCGCCTACGCCGCCGCCAAGGCCGGGCTCGTCGGCCTCGCCCGGGCGCTGGCCGTCGACGAGGCGGTGCACGGCGTGACGGCGAACGCGGTGGCGCCGGGATGGGTCGCGACGGGGTCGCAGACGCCGTCCGAAGAGCGCGAGGGTCACCTCGTCCCCGCCGCCCGCTCGGGGACGCCCGCCGAGGTGGCGGCCGCGGTCGCCTTCCTCGCGAGCCCCGGCGCGGCGTACGTCACCGGGCAGCTGCTCGTCGTCGACGGCGGCAACGGCGTCGCCGAGGAGCGCCTCCCCGGCTGACCGGCGATGCCCGGCCCGGCGCTCGGCCTCAGGTGCGGTCGTGGAGGGTGACCCGGTAGCCGTCGGGGTCGGCGAAGGTGAAGGTGCGCCCGAACGGGCCGTCGACCGGTGCGGCGACCACCTCGTGGCCGTCCGCCACGAGGGCGTCGTGGATGGACTGGACGTCGGTCGCGTGCAGCCACACCGAGGTGCCGGAGCCCGGGTGTTGCCCGGCGTCGAGGTCGGTGCCGGGCACGACGTCGCGCAGGGCGAACGCGATGGGCGTGGTGTCGAAGACGACGGCGTGCGGCGGCCCGACGGGCGAGCGCACGAGGCCGAGGTACCTCTCGTAGAACGCCTGCGAGGCGTCGAGGTCGCGGACCTGCAGCGAGACGAAGTCGGGGCCGGTGACGGGCATGGTGTCCTCCTGGACGAATCGTGTCAGTTGTCTGACACGTCCGACTGTATGTCAGACTCCTGACATGAGTCCAGCAGATCACGGCGTCGACCTCGGGACCTCCGTCGGCTACCTCCTCAAGGTGGCCGCGAGCGCGTTGCGCACGGCCATGGAACAGGCGCTGCGACCGCTCGGGATGACCGTCACGCACTACTCCACGCTCGAGCTCCTCGCGCAGCGGCCGGGCCTGTCGGGCTCCGAGCTCGCCCGCGGCACGTTCGTCACGCGGCAGTCGATGCACGTGCTGCTCCAGTCGCTCGAGGAGCAGGGTCACGTCACGCGGCCGGCCGAGGCCGAGGTCGGCAAGTCGCTGCCGGCCACGCTGACGCCGCTCGGTCGCCGGCGCCTCGCGCTGGCCAGCGCGGCCGTCCGGGACGTCGAGCTGCGGATGCTCGAGGGCCTCACCGAGGGCGACCGTGCCGAGGCCCTGCGCCTCCTGCGGTCGATGGCCGCCGCCCTGCGCTGACCGCGGCGCGGTCGGGCGAGGACGCCGCCGCTCGTAGGATCTCCTCGTGACCCGCCCCGTGCTCCGCCAGGTGCACACCATCGGCAGGCGCCGGGCCTGGGCCATCTGGGTGGTCGCCCTCTCGGTGTACGTCCTCGCCGTCTTCCACCGCACCTCGCTCGGGGTCGCCGGCCTGCTCGCCGCCGAGCGCTTCGACATCTCCGCCGCCCAGCTCTCGACCTTCACCGTGGTCCAGCTGACCGTCTACGCGGCGATGCAGATCCCCGTCGGCGTCCTGCTCGACCGGTTCGGCTCCAAGAAGCTCCTGCTCACCGGCCTCGTCCTGATGTCCGCCGGCCAGGTCTGGTTCGCCGTGGCCGGTTCCTTCCCGGTCGGGCTGGCCGCCCGCGTGATGCTCGGCGCCGGCGACGCGATGGTCTTCACCTCGCTGCTGCGCCTGGTCGCCGTGTGGTTCCGCGTCAAGCAGGCCCCGTTCGTCACCCAGCTCTCCGGGATGGTCGGGCAGCTCGGCGCGGTCGCGGCGGCGACCCCGCTGTCGGCGGCGCTCGCCACCTTCGGCTGGACCCGCTCGTTCGCGACGGCCGGCGGCGTCGGGCTCGTGCTGAGCATCGCGCTCGTCCTCGTCGTCAAGGACTCCCCGTACCGCGGCGAGGCGGTCGAGCGGATCAAGGTCCGCGCGCTGGCCCGCACCCTCGCCGAGGTCTGGGGCAACCCGGGCACCCGGCTCGGGCTCTGGGTCCACTTCACCTCGCAGTTCGGGGCGACGGTCTTCACGATGCTCTGGGGCTACCCGTTCCTGCTCAGCGAGGGGATGGCACCGCGCGACGCCTCGCTCGTCCTCGTCGTCATGACCTTCACCGCGATGGCGGCCGGCCCGGTCATCGCGGCGTTCACCTCCCGGCTGCCGTACCGGCGCTCGCAGCTCGTGCTGGGCATCGTCGCGACCATCGCCACCTCGTGGGCCGTCGTCCTGCTCTGGCCCGGGCCGGCGCCGGGGTGGGTGCTCGTGCTCCTCGCGGTCGTCACCGCGGTCGGCGGCCCGGGGTCGATGGTCGGCTTCGACCTCGCCCGCACCTTCCACCCGTCCTCACGGCTGGGCCGGGCGACGGGCGTGGTCAACGTCGGTGGGTTCACGGCGTCGCTGCTGGCCATCGCGCTCATCGGCGTCGTCCTGGACCAGCTGGCCCCGGGCGGTCCCGAGGACTACACGCTGCAGGACTTCCGGATCGCGATGTCGGTCCAGTTCCTCTTCTGGGGGCTCGGCGTGGTCCAGCTCGTCCGGTACCGGCGCAAGAGCCTGGCCCACGTCGAGGCGGCGCACCCGGAGGCCCTGGACGCCCTGCGCCGGGGCGAGACGCTGCTCCCGGGCATCTCGCGCGACCCGGACTGAGGGCCGCGACCACTCGGTTCCGTCCCCGCACCGTTCTCTCGACGTTCAGGTCCCCGCCGCGTGTCGAACCCCCCGCGGGCCGGTCGTGCTGCCTACCGTTGTCCACGGACCGGGCCACGTATGAGATGGCCCGGTCCGGCCACGTCCGGGGGCCGGTCAGCCGCCGCTCGGGGCGTAGCCGCCGCTCGGGGTCGCGCAGTACGTGAACGGCCCGCCGGCGCGGGCGTGGTACTCCATCGTGCGCTGGTCCACCGTGAGGCGCAGCAGCTCGCCCTCGACGGTCATCTGCGTGTAGGACATGCCCTTCTGGGGGCAGCCGAGCGAGCCGTCGCTCCACGTCACCCTGCTGTAGCCGGCGACCTCGACCTTCCCGGGGACGATGCCGGCCCGCCCCGCGGCGTCGGCCAGGGCGGCCGCCACCTCCGGCCGCTGCGCCAGCCCGTCCGGGATGGCGTCGTCGACCGGCGGGGGGACGCCCGGGGGCGTCGAGGGGATGGTCGTGGGGGAGCCGCCCGGGGTGGTCGGCACGGTGCTCGGCTGGTCCGACGCACTCGGCGAACCCCCCGAGGTGGTGCTCGTGCTGCCGCACCCGGCGAGGGCCAGGGCGGCGAGGGCGGCGGTGACGGTCAGGCGCGTGCGCACGGTGTTCCTTCCGCAGGGGTCCCCGGTGGGACGTCACGGGGCCGGTGGTGGTTCCCGGCTCAGCGCAGGACGTGGCGGCCGATGACGAGACGCTGGATCTGGTTGGTGCCCTCGAAGATCTGGGTCACCTTGGCCTCGCGCATGAACCGCTCGGCCGGGAAGTCCTGGGTGTAGCCGGCGCCGCCGAGGACCTGCACGGCGTCGGTGGTCACCCGCATCGCGGCGTCGGTGGCGACGAGCTTGGCGACCGCGGCCTCCTTGCTGAACGGCTGCCCGGCGTCCTTGAGCCGCGCGGCGTGCAGGTAGGTGGCCCGGGCACTGGTGACGGCGGCCTCCATGTCGGCGAGCAGGAACGAGAGGCCCTGGAACTCGCCGATGGCGCGACCGAACTGCTTGCGCTCCTTCGCGTAGGACGCGGCGAGGTCGAGGGCGCCCTGGGCGAGGCCGGTGGAGGCGGCCGCGATGCCGAGCCGGCCGGCGTCGAGCGCGGAGAGCGCGATGGCCATCCCCTGGCCCTCGTCGCCGATCAGGCGGTCGGCGGAGACGCGGACGTCGTCGAACATCACCTCGCGCACGGTGTCGCAGTGCAGGCCCATCTTCTTCTCGGGCGTGCCGAAGGAGAGGCCCTCGGCGTCGGCGGGGACGACGAGGCAGGACAGGCCCCGGCCGCCGTCGTCGGAGGTGCGGGCGAAGGTCGTGTAGTAGTCGGCGTGGCCGGCGTGGCTGATCCACGCCTTGCGGCCGCGGATGACGTAGTCGTCGCCGTCGCGGGTGGCGCGGGTGGTCATCGAGGCGATGTCGGAGCCGGCGAGCGGCTCGGAGAGGCAGTAGGCGCCGAGCTGGTCGCCCGAGAGCATCCCCGGCAGGAGCGCGGCCTGCTGCTCGGCCGTGCCGAAGGTCGTCACGGGGTAGGCCGTGAGGGAGTGCACCGAGACGCCGACGGCCACGCTCATCCACGCGGAGGCGATCTCCTCGACGACCTGGAGGTAGACCTCGTACGGCTGGCCGTAGCCTCCGTGCTCCTCCGGGTGGGGGAGGGAGAGCAGGCCCGCGGACCCGAGCGTGCGGAAGACCTCGGTGGGGAAGGACTCGCCGGTGGCGGCGGCGCGCTCGGCGTCGTCGACCTTCGGCCGCAGCTCCTTGGCACAGATCTCGCGGGTCAGCTCGATGAGGTCCCGCCCCTCCTCGGTCGGCATCAGCCTCGTCGCAGCCATGCCCCGAGGGTAACGAGGTACTCGGACGTCCAACAAAGGCCGGGCCCATCCGAACTAGTACCAACCGCCTAGTACCTCCGGACACCCGTCGTAGGGCCAAGGTCCGATGGTCGGCGTCCGCGCCCCGAACCTAGGTTTCGGCCATGGACACGACCACCCCCGCCGCGGCGGCCACCCGGACCCTGCCCGGCGCGCACCACGGCCGGCCGCGGCGGGTCGTCCTCACCTCGCACGACGGCTTCGGCCTCGGCCACGCCCGGCGCAACTCGCGCATCGCGGCGGCCCTGCGGGCGATGGACCCCGACGTCGAGGTCACGCTCGTGACCGGGCTCGCGAGCGACCACGCCTGGCTCGGCGCCGACGGGGTGCGGGTCGTCCGCGTCCCGGCCGTGACCAAGGACGCCGCCGGGCGCTACACGGCCCGGGACGGCGACCTCGGCGCCGCCCTGCGCGAGCGGTCGCGCCGCTTCACCGCCGTCGTCGAGGAGGTGCGCCCCGACGTCCTGCTCGTCGACCGGCACCCGCTCGGCATCGGTGGCGAGCTGCGGCCGGCCGTCGCAGCGGCCCGGCACGCCGGAGCGGCCGTCGTCCTCGGCCTGCGCGACATCCTCGACGAGCCGCCGGTGGTGCGGGCCGAGATCGCCGGGCCGGACTGGGCCGGTGCCGGGCGGTTCGTCGACGAGGTGCTCGTCTACGGCGCCCCGGCGATCTGCGACCACGTCGAGGAGTACGGCCTGCCCGTCGAGCCGGAGTACTGCGGCATCGTCACCGCACCGGTCGCGGCCCCGCGCCCGCTCGCCCCGCCCGTCGGGGGGACGGTGCTCGTGACGGCCGGCGGAGGAGGCGACGGCGACGTCGTCGGGGCGGTCCTCTCGGCCGTCGCGGGCACCGCGCGCTACGAGCGGGTCGTCGTCGTCCGCGGGCCGGCGGCCCGCTGGGGCGTCCCGGACGGCGTCGAGGTGGTCGCCCCCCGCGACGACTGCACCGACCTCTACGCCGCGGCATCCGCGAGCGTCCAGATGGGCGGCTACAACTCGACGTACGAAGCGGTCGTCTCCGGCCTGCGCCCCCTGCTCGTCCCGCGCCGTGCGCCCCGGCGCGAGCAGGCGATCCGGGCCGGTCGCCTCGCCTGCCTCGGCCTCGCCGACGTCCTCGACCCCGGTGCCGGCCCCGACGAGGTGCGCTGGCTGCTCGACCGGCCCCGGCTCCAGACCGGGTGGGACCTGGCCCGCAGCGGGCTCGACGTCGACGGCGCGGCCCGGGTGGCCGCCCGCGTGCTGGCCCTCGCCGGCGCCTCCGCCCGCGACACCGCGCCGGCGCTGGCGGTGGCCCGGTGACCGGCGTCGTCGGCGTGCTGCGCCGCTTCTCCGGGCACGTGCGGCCCTACCGGGGGCTCCTCGCGCTCGGGGCGGTGCTCGCGGTCCTCGAGGTCGTCGTCCGGCTCGCCGAGCCGTGGCCGCTGCGCTTCGTCGTCGACCACGCGCTCACCGCGGACCCCGAGCCGTTCCTCGGCATCACCGACCCGATGCTCGTCGCGACGCTCTCCGCGGTGATGCTGCTCGTCGTCGTCGCGCTGGCCGCGGTCCTCGACTACTGGTCGACCCGGGTGCTGGCCTCGGCCGGCCTGCGGCTGGCCGCCGACCTGCGCGGCACGGTCTTCACCCACCTGCACCGGCTCTCGCTGGCCTTCCACGGCCGCTCCCGGGTCGGCGATCTCGCGAGCCGGGTCACGAGCGACGTCGACCGGACCCAGGACATGCTCGTGCAGTCCCTCGCCGTCATCGGGCCCAACGTCATGCTCGTCGTCGGGATGTTCGCCGTCATGGTGGCGATGGACCCGGTCTTCGCCCTCGTGGCCCTCGTCCTGGCGCCCGTCCTCGCGTGGACCGTCCACCGTTCGACGGTCCGGCTGAAGCGCACCAGCCGGGAGGCCCGGGCCGCCGACGGCGTCGTCGCCGCGGCCGCCGCCGAGAGCCTCGCCGCGATGCCGCTCGTCCAGTCGCTCGGGCTCGAGCGCACGCAGCGCCGCACCTTCGACGACCTCGCCGGCGAGAGCCTGCGCGCCGGGCTGGAGTCGGCCCGCATCCAGGCCCGGTTCAGCCCGCTCGTCGACCTCACGGCCGCGGGCTCGGCCGCGATGGTCCTCTGGGTCGGCACCTCGCGCGTCCGCTCCGGGGAGATCACCCTCGGGATGCTCCTCGTCTTCGTCTCCTACCTCGGCTCGCTCTACAAGCCCCTCAAGGCGCTGTCCCGCCTGAGCACCTCGCTCGCCAAGGGCGCGGCGGCCGCGGAGCGCATCGAGGACGTCCTCTCCCAGCACCCCGACGTCGCCGAGCCCGCACGCCCGATCCGGCCCCGCCGGGCCCGTGGCCACCTCGAGTTCGCCGGCGTCTCGCTGCGCTACGGGCGCACCCAGGTGCTCGACGACGTGACGCTCGAGGTCGAGCCCGGCCAGACGCTCGCCCTCGTCGGGCCGACCGGTGCCGGGAAGACGAGCCTCGCCTCGCTCGTGCCGCGCCTCGTGGACCCGAGCGCCGGCGCCGTGTACCTCGACTTCGTCGACGTCCGGGCGCGCTCGCTCGCCGACCTCCGCTCGCAGGTCGCGGTGGTCCTCCAGGACTGCCTCGTCATGCGGGGGACGCTGTGGGACAACATCCGGCTCGGGAACGTCGAGGCGCCCGACTCCGCCGTGCGCCGCGCCGCCCGGCTGGCCCTCGTCGACGAGTTCGCCGGCCGCCTCCCCGACGGGCTGCACACCTGGGTCGGCGAGCGCGGCACCACCCTCTCCGGCGGTCAGCGCCAGCGCCTCGCCATCGCCCGCGCCATCCTGCGGGACGCGCCCGTCCTCGTCCTCGACGAGCCGACCTCGGCCCTGGACGTCCACACCGAGGAGCTCGTCATGGAGGCCCTGTCCAACCTGCCGGACGACCGCACGACGCTCCTCATCGCGCACCGGCTCTCGACGATCCGCGGTGCCGACACCGTCGCCGTGCTCGACCGCGGCCGGCTCGTGCGCGTCGGCTCGCCGGCCGAGGTGGACGCGACCGTCGTGCCCCGGCACGCGGCGGAGGACGCCGCTGCGGCCGTCGTCCTCGACCTGGACCGGCGCCGGTCGGCGGGGGGCCGGTGATGAAGGTGCTCTACGTGCTCAAGCGCTACCCGCGGCTCAGCGAGACCTTCGTGGTCCGCGAGCTCCTCGAGGTCGAGCAGCTCGGGACCGAGGTGCTCGTCGACAGCCTCCTGCCGGCCGAGGACGGGCCCCGCCATCCCGAGGTCGACCTCGTCCGGGCCCGGGTCCGCTACCTGCCGCGCCGACCCGGGTGGGCCGGACCCGCTGCACGGACGGCCCTGCGGCGCCCGCGGGCCGTCCTGCGGGAGGTGCTCGCCGCCCGCCGGCTCGGGCGCTCCGGCGACGGCTCCGCGTTCCGGCGCCTCGGCCAGGGGCTGCTCGTCGCCGAGCGGGTGCTCGCCGAGCGGCCGCAGGTCCTCCACGCGCACTTCGCCACCTCCGCCGCGGAGGTGGCGGCGCTCGCCGGGCGGCTCACCGGGGTGCCCGTCACGGTGACCGCGCACGCGAAGGACGTGTTCCACGTCGAGAACGCGGAGGTGCTCGCGGAGCGGCTCAGCGGCACCGCCACCGTCGTCACCGTCTCCGAGTACAACGTCGAGCACCTGGGCTACGTGCTGCCGGGAACGCGGATCCGGCTCGTGCGCAACGGTGTCCCGCTCGGTCCGGTCAACCTCGTGCACACCGGCCGGCGCGACGCCCCGGTCCTCTGCGTGTGCCGGCTGGTCCCCAAGAAGGGGGTCGACGTCCTCGTCCGGGCGGTGGCGCTCGCCGCGGAGGAGGACCCCTGGCTGCGGCTCGAGGTCGTCGGCGACGGGCCGCTGCGCGAACAGCTCGTCGCGCTGGCCGCATCGCTCGGCGTCGCCGACCGCGTGACCTTCCACGGCGCGATGGAGTCCTCGGCCGTCGAGGCCGCCTACGCCCGGGCCTCCCTCGTCGCCCTGCCCTGCCGGGTCGACGACGACGGCGACCGCGACGGGCTGCCGACCGTGCTCGTCGAGGCCCTGGCCCGGGGCATCCCCGTCGTCTCGACCGACGTCGTCGGCATCCCCGAGCTGGTCCGCGACGGTGTCACCGGTCGGCTCGTGCCGCAGGAGGACCCACAGGCGCTCGCCGACGCGATCGCCGACCTGCGCCGCGACCCGGTGGCCGCCCGCGCGCTCGGCGCCGCGGGCCGCGAGCTCGTCGCCGCGGCGTACTCCCCGGAACGCTCCGGCCGCGCCCTCCTCGACGTCTGGGCGGAGGCGAACCGATGAGGGTCGCCGTCCTGTGCACCGACCAGGGGGTGCGCGTCCCCGGCACGAAGGGGGCCTCCCTCCACCTGCGCGCCGTCGCCGAGGCCTACGCGGAGCTCGGCCACGAGGTGCTGCTCCTCGGCGTCGCCGGCCACGGGGCGCCCCCGTCCGGCCCGCGCCTGCGCACCCACCTCCTGCCGCACCCCGGCCGGGCCGAGGGCGTCCTGCGCGAGCGGAACAAGCTCGCCCTCGTCGAGCGGTTCGTGGAGGAGGGTGCCGCGGTGCTCGCCGACTTCGTCCCCGACGTCGTCCACGAGCGGCTGGCGCTCTTCGGGACGGCCGGCCTCCGGCTGGCCCGGGGTGCGGGCGCGCGGCACGTCGTCGAGGTCAACGCCCTGCTCGCCCACGAGGAGGCCCGCTGGCGCGGCCTGGCCCACGTCGCCGTGGCCCGTGAGCGCGAGCTCGAGGTGCTGAGGGGGGCCGACCACCTCGTTCCCGTGAGCGACGAGCTGACCGCCGCCGTCCGGGAGCTCGTCGGGCCGCTGGCCTCGGTCGCCACCGTGCCCAACGGGGTCGACCCGCGCCCCTTCCGTGGCCGGCTGGACGACGTCGCCACCCGGCGCTCCCTCGGCGTTCCGGCGCTGGCCTCGATGCTCGTCTTCACCGGGACCCTGCGCCCGTGGCACGGGGTCGAGGTGGCCGTCGACGCGCTCGCGTCGCTGCCGCGCGACGCGCACCTCGTCGTGGTGGGGGACGGGCCGGTGCGCGAGGGGCTCGCGGCACGGGCACGGGCCCTCGGGGTCGCCGACCGGCTCCACCTCCTCGGGCAGCTGCCGCACGACCGGACGCTCGCGGTCGTGCGCAGCGCCGACGCCGCCCTCGCGCCGTACCCGGACCTGACGGACTTCTCCTTCTCCCCGCTCAAGGTCTACGAGTACCTCGCCGCCGGTGTGCCCGTCGTGGCCTCCGACCTCGGGCAGCTGCGCAGCCTGCTCGGCGGCCTGGGCATCGGCACGCTCGTGCGGCCGGGGGACGCGGAGGCGCTGGCCGCCGGGGTGCGGCGGGCGCTGGCCGCGGGGCGGGGCACACCCGAGGAGCGGGTGGCCGAGGTGGTCCGCACGACCTGCTCGTGGACGGCCCGCATCGCCGAGGTGCTGCGTGGCCTCGAGGACGCGACCACCGGGCCGGGCAGCCTGGCGGCCGTGCTCGACGGGCTGGGGTCCGAGGACGCCGCCGTCGCCGACGCCCTGCGCGCCGCGGGGGCCGAGCGCCCCGGACCGCTGGCCGGGGTGCGCTTCGGGCCCGCCCTGCGCCGGGTGGCCGGACGGCGGGTGACCTTCTCCGCGAACCGTTCCGGTACGGACGTGGTCGTGAAGGCCTTCTCCTCGCCCCGGGCCCGGGGAAACGCCCGCCGCCTCGCCGCACTCGAGGCCGCCGGGCTCGCCGACGTCGTGCCGACCGCCGTCGCGACCTCCGCGGACGGCTGCGTCGGGGTGGTGTCCTTCCGACCCGGCACCGTGATGGAGGACCTGCCGGACGACGACTTCGTGACGGCCGCCGGCGCCACCGGCGGGGTGCTGCGACGGCTGCACGACAGCGGGGCCGCCCTCGACCGGCGCTGGACCGCGGCCGACGAGTGCGCCCAGCTCGTCCGGCGGGCACCCGACGGCTGCCGGACGGTGGCCGTGGCGGAGGCGTCCCGCCCCCCGGCGGACCGTGACCTCGTCCCGTCCCACCGCGACCTGCACCCGCGCCAGGTGGTGCGGCCCCTCGGGGGCGAGGGGGTCTGCCTCATCGACCTCGACGACGCCGCCCTCGCCCCGCGCGGCCTCGACGTCGGCAACATGGTCGCCCACCTGCGCCGCGAGGCGGTCGTGGGCCGCCGGCCCGAGGCGGTCGCCGGTGCGGCCGTCGACGCCTTCCTCGAGGGGTACGGCCGGGTGCCGGCCGACCTCGTCGCCTGGGAGCGGCTGGCCCTGGCCCGGCTCGCGGGGCTCGCCGAGAGCCGGCACGGGCGCCCGGAGGAGCGGGACGCGCTCCTGCGGCTCCTCGCCGAGCGGCCGGTGCCGGTGCCGGCGCCGCTGTCGGTGCCCGCGACGGACCCGACCGGCCTGGTCCCGACCGGCCACGCCGACCGCCCGGTCCGTCTGTGCGTCGACGACGTCACCGGCCGGCCGGTCGTCGTCAAGACCTACCTCGGGGCCGACGGCTCGCGCGTCCACGACGACATGCTCGCCCTCTGGGCCTCGCCGTTCGGTCGCTCGGCACCACCCCGGATGCCCGAGCCGCTGGCCTTCGACGCCGGGACCGGTGACCTCGTCATGGGCCTGGTTCCGGGTTCGGCGCTGGCCGTGCGGGGGTCCGTGGGGGAGGCGCTCCACCGCGGCCCGGAGGCCGGGCGGCTGCTCGCCGGTCTCCACGACTCGGGGGTCGCGCTGCACCGGGTCCGCGACCGCCGGGCCCTCGTCCGCTCGGCCCGGCGCAAGGCCGCCTCCCTCGACGGGAGCGAGTCGCCGGAGGTGCTGGCCGCCTTCGCGGCCGCCGTCAGGGCCGTCGAGGAGGCTTGGGAGGGAACGACATCGGGTCAACTGGTCCCCAACCACGGCGACTTCTCACCGCGGAACGTGCACGCCGCCGACGGGCGGGTCGCGCTCATCGACCTCGACCGGCTGCAGCTCGCCGAGCGGGAGCGCGACCTCGCCTACTGGTGCGCCTGGCTGTGGGTGACCCTCGGGGGGTCCGAGCCGCTCTTCGCCGGACCGGCCGCCCCCTTCCTCGCGGCGTACTCGACGGCGACCGGGTACCGGCCGGACCCCGCGGTGCTCGACGTCCACGCAGCGCTCGCGCTGGTCCGGATCGCCCACGGCTGGAGCGCGATGCGCTCCGACGACTCGGCGCGCATCGGGCTGCTCGCGGCGGCGACGGGGCTGGCCCGCGGGCGCGTCACCGTCGCCGCGAGGCACTGACCCGTTCTCGCGGAACCCGACCCGGGGCGGCTCAGAGCTCGGGCAGCTGCTGGTGCGCGGGCTCCTCGTGCGGGTCGCGGAGGTGCTGGAGGGTCGGCCGCTTCGGGTCGCGGTGGTCCCCGGACGAGGTGCCGCGCACCCGCCGCTCCACCCAGGGCGCCGCGTGGGTGCGGACCCAGTCGGCGTGCCCGCGCAGCTGCTCGGCCCGGGTGGTGCGGTCCGCCGGAGGGAGCGGCGTGGACCACTGTGACACCTCGGTGTCGTGGCCGAGCGCGGCGAGCGCGGCCATCGCCACCCGCTGGTGGCCCTCGGTCGTCAGGTGGATCCGGTCCTCGGCCCACATCCGCCAGTCGCGCAGGGCGGTCATCCCCCAGAGGTTGAGGACGTGGCAGCCGTGCCGCTGGGCGATCGTGAAGATGTTGGCGCTGTGCACCGCGTGCCGACCGCGCAGCGCCCGGAAGAGCCCGGCGTCCCGCGTGTCGGTGGGTGTCGCGAGGAGGACGTCGGCCCCGGCGGACCGCAGCCGCACCACCGCGTCCTCGATGCGCGCGGCCAGCCCGTCGAGGTCGACGCTCGGGCGGAGCAGGTCGTTGCCGCCGCCGACCATCGAGACGAGGTCGGGGGTCATCGTCAGGGCGGCGTCCAGCTGCGGGCCGACGACGTCGGCGAGCGTCCGGCCGCGGACGGCGAGGTTGGCGTAGCCGAAGGGCAGGTGCTCGGCCTCGGCGACGGCGTCGAGCCGGTGGGCGAGCCGGTCGGCCCAGCCGACGAAGACGTCGGGGCGCTCGGGGTCGGGGTCGGACATCCCCTCGGTGAAGGAGTCACCGATGGCGACGTAGCGGGTCCAGACGCGGCGGGTGTCGGCGGGCACGGTCACGGGAGCCTCCAGTCGACCGGGTCGGCGCCGGCCTCGGTGAGCAGGGCGTTGGCCCGCGAGAAGGGACGCGAGCCGAAGAAGCCGTTGTGGGCGGACAGCGGGCTGGGATGGGCCGACTCGATGCACGGGATGCCGGGCAGCTGCGGTGCGAGGGACCGGGCGTCGCGGCCCCAGAGGATCGCGACGAGCGGGCCACCTCGCTCGACCAGCGCCTCGATGGCCCGCGCGGTGACCTCCTCCCAGCCCTTGCCGCGGTGGCTCGCGGGCTTGCCCGGGGTCACCGTGAGGACGCGGTTGAGCAGGAGGACGCCCTGGTCGGCCCACGGGGTGAGGTCGCCCGAGGTGGGGCGGGGGAGGCCGAGGTCGGTCTCCATCTCCTTGTAGATGTTCACGAGGCTCTTCGGCACGGGCCGCACGTCGGGTTCGACGGAGAAGGACAGTCCCATCGCGTGGCCGGGTGTGGGGTAGGGGTCCTGCCCGACGACGAGGACGCGGACGGCGTCGAGCGGCTGCTGGAAGGCCCGCAGGACGTGGGGACCTCCGGGGAGGTAGCCGCGCCCGGAGGCGACCTCGGCGCGGAGGAACTCCCCGAGCCGGGCGACGGCCGGCTCGACCGGCGCGAGCGCCCGCGCCCACGAGGGATGGACGAGGTCGTGCAGCGGCTTCGGTGCGCTCGACGGGCTCGGGGCGGGCGGGCTGGTCATCCTCGCCACCCTATGACGCCCGGGTCAGTCGAAGATGCCCCGGACCTCGGCCAGCCGGGAGGGGACGAGCCGGTACCAGGCCCACGTGCCGCGGCGCTCGCGCTCGAGCAGGCCGGCCTCGGTGAGGACCTTGAGGTGGTGCGACACCGTCGGTTGGGCCAGCCCGACGAGGTCGGTGAGGTCGCAGACGCAGGCCTCGCCGTCGGCGGTCGCGCGGATGGCGCTCACGAGGCGCAGGCGCACGGGGTCGGCCACCGCCTTGAGGAGGGAGGCGCTGCGCTCGGCGTCCTCGCGGGTCAGGCCGCCGTCGACGCCGATGCCGCAGCAGGAGGTCGCGGTGGTGGGGGCGAGGGGCAGCTCACGGACCGGCACGGGGTCTCCTCGGAGATCGATGGGCCTCTATATTGACACACATCGATGTCATGGTCCACAGTGGGGGCGCAGGCATCGACGACCGTCGATGCACGAGTCTCCCTCCCGGAGGTGCCCATGTCCTCGCCCACTCCCTCGACCGGCCGCGTCCAGCTCGCGCTCAACGTCAGCGACCTCGAGGCCTCCGTCGCGTTCTACTCCGCGATGTTCGGTGTCGAGCCGCACAAGCGCCGTCCGGGGTACGCCAACTTCGCCGTCGCCGAGCCGCCGCTCAAGCTCGTGCTCATCGAGACGAGCGAGGGCACGCGCGGCACCGGCACCCGGGGGGCCCTCAACCACCTCGGCGTGGAGGTGCCCTCGACCGAGGACGTCGCCTCCGCCCGGGGCCGGTTCACCGCCGCGGGCCTGGCCTCCTTCGACGAGGACGACACGACCTGCTGCTACGCGCTCCAGGACAAGGTCTGGGTGCACGACCCCGCCGGCGCGCCGTGGGAGGTCTACACGGTCAAGGACGAGAACCCGGTCGACGGGCGTCCCGCGACCGCGAGCCTCGAGGTGCTCGGCGGCGACGGCGCCTGCTGCACCACCGCCGCCGGCCACCCGGAGGCCGCCGCCGAGGAGGCCTGCTGCTCGTGACCGTCCGACCCGACGCCCCGGCGCCCGCCCGCGAGGCCGTCGCCACGCGCCTGTCGACCCTCGACCGCTTCCTTCCCGTCTGGATCGGGGTGGCGATGGTCGCCGGGCTGGTCCTCGGCCGGCTCGTGCCGGGGCTGGGGTCCGCGCTCTCCGCGGTGGAGGTCGACGGGGTCTCGCTGCCCATCGCCCTCGGCCTGCTCGTGATGATGTACCCGGTGCTGGCCAAGGTCCGCTACGACCGGCTCGACACCGTGACCGGTGACCGGCGGATGCTCCTCGCCAGCCTCGTCCTCAACTGGGTGCTCGGACCGGCGCTGATGTTCGCGCTCGCGTGGCTGCTGCTGCCGGACCTCCCGGAGTACCGCACCGGGCTGATCATCGTCGGGCTCGCCCGGTGCATCGCGATGGTGATCATCTGGAACGACCTCGCGTGCGGCGACCGTGAGGCGGCGGCCGTGCTCGTCGCCCTCAACTCGGTGTTCCAGGTCGTGGCCTTCGCCGGCCTGGGGTGGTTCTACCTGTCGGTCCTGCCCGGCTGGCTGGGCCTCGAGCAGGCGGCTCTCGACGTGTCCGCGTGGGACATCGCCGGGTCGGTGCTCGTCTTCCTCGGGGTGCCGCTCCTGGCGGGCTACCTGTCCCGACGGATCGGTGAGAAGCGCTGGGGCAGAACCGCCTACGAGAAGTCGTTCCTCCCTCGCATCGGCCCGTGGGCGCTCTACGGCCTCCTGTTCACCATCGTCGTGCTCTTCGCGCTCCAGGGTGAGCAGATCACCAGCCGCCCGCTCGACGTCGCCCGCATCGCCCTGCCCCTGCTCGCCTACTTCGCCCTGATGTGGGGCGGCGGCTACGCGCTCGGCCGGGCCCTCGGGATGAGCTACGAGCGCACGACCACGCTGGCCTTCACCGCGGCGGGCAACAACTTCGAGCTCGCCATCGCCGTCGCCATCGCGACCTTCGGCGTCACCTCGGGCCAGGCGCTCGCCGGTGTCGTCGGCCCGCTCATCGAGGTCCCGGTCCTCGTCGGCCTCGTCTACGTCTCGCTCGCCCTCCGCTCCCGCTTCCCCCACGCGGAGCCCGTCCCCGGGAGGTCGCCGTGACCGCCACCATCCGTCCCACCGACGTCGAGCGCCTCGTCGACGACCTCGCGTACCACTACGACGGCGTGTTCACCCGGGCCGAGGTCGTGGCTGCGGTCGAGGAGGGGCGCGCGCTGCTCGAACCCTCCGCGACCGTCTCCGAGTTCCTCCCCGTGCTCGTCGGCCGGTTCGCCCGCGACCAGCTGCTGGCCGCCGCCCAGGTCGAGGGCCGGGTGGCCACCGCCGTGCCCGAGGTCGTCTTCGTCTGCGTCCGCAACGCCGGACGCTCGCAGCTGGCCGCTGCGCTGGCCCAGCACCTGGCGGGACCCCGCGTCCACGTCCGCTCGGCCGGCTCCCGGCCGGCCGGGGGCATCGACCCCACCGTGGTCTCCGTGCTTGCCGAGCGCGGTATCGCCCTCACCGAGGCCTTCCCGAAGCCCCTCACCGACCGTGTCGTGCGGGCCGCCGACGTCATCGTCACGATGGGCTGCGGGGACGCCTGTCCCGTGTACCCCGGCAAGCGCTACCTCGACTGGGACGTCCCCGACCCCGAAGGGCAGCCGCTGGAGACCGTCCGCGACATCCGGGACGACCTCCAGGCCCGCGTCAGCGCCCTGCTCCGCGAGCTCGGCGTCTGAGCCCCGCCCACCCCACCAGCGAAGGATCCGCATGACCACCGACACCCGCCCGTCCGTCCTCTTCGTCTGCGTCCACAACGCCGGCCGCTCCCAGATGGCCGCCGCCTACCTGCACCACCTGTCCGGCGGCGCCGTCGAGGTCCGCTCGGCGGGCAGCGCCCCCGGGGCGTCGGTCAACCCCGTCGCCGCCGAGGCGATGCGCGAGGAGGGCATCGACATCTCCGCCGAGCAGCCCAAGCTGCTGACCCCCGAGGCGGTCAAGGCCTCCGACGTCGTCGTGACGATGGGGTGCGGCGACACCTGCCCGATCTTCCCCGGCAAGCGCTACGAGGACTGGGAGCTCGACGACCCCGCCGGGCAGGGCCTCGAGGTGGTCCGCCCGATCCGCGACGAGATCCGGAGCCGGGTCCTCGGCCTGCTCGACGAGCTGGGCGTGCCGGCCTCCCGCGGCTGACTACTCCGGCTGCAGGAACTCCAGCCGGTTGCCGTGCGGGTCGGTCGTGTAGAAGCGGCGCATCCCCGGGAAGTCGTCGTCCCACGTCACGGGCCGGTCGTGCTCGCCGAGCCGGGCCGCGAGGGCGTCGAGGTCGGAGACGAGCAGGCCGGGGTGGGCCTTCCTCTGGGGGGCGAACCCCTCCTCGACGCCGAGGTGGATCTCCAGGGAGTCCGCGCGCACCCAGAGGCCACCGCGCGCCGCGAGGACCGGAGGCTTCTGCACCTCGGTCAGCCCGAGGACGCCGACGTAGAAGTCGCGGCAGGCGGCCTCCCCGCCGGGCGGCAGCGCCAGCTGGACGTGGTGGAGGCCGAACCCGAGCCCCGTGGTGGCCGGGGCGCTCTCGTAGGGCTCGGGCGTCGGGGTCTCGGGGCGGGGTGTGGTCGACACCGTTCGACCCTAACCCGGTGCCACCGCCCCGGCCCGGGCTCGGCAGACTGGGCCCGTGACCACGACGCCCCGCTGGAGCACCGTCCTCTTCGACCTCGACGGCACGCTCGCGGACACCATCCCGCTCATCGTCGCCTCGTACCAGCACGCGTTCCGCACGGTGCTCGGCGAGGAGGTCGACGACGCCCGGGCCCGCGCCTGGATCGGCCGGCCCCTGCTCGAGGCGCTGCTCGAGGAGGACCCCGAGCACGGCCACGCCCTCGACGCCACCTACCGCGAGTGGAACCTCGCGAACACCGCACGCCTCATCCGCCGGTACGAGGGCGTCCCCGAGATGCTCACCGCGCTCGCGGACGCGGGGGTCGCCAAGGCCGTCGTCACCTCCAAGCGCCAGGAGACCGCGCGGCTGGCCCTCGAGGGCGTCGGCATCGACCACCTCGTGCAGGTCGCCGCCGGCCTCGAGGACACCGACCGCCACAAGCCGTCGCCGGACCCCCTGCTGCGCGGCGCGACGGTCCTCGGCGTCCGGCCCGAGACCTGCGTCTACGTCGGTGACGCGACCGTCGACCTGCAGGCCGCGCGGGCCGCCGGGATGGCGGCGGTCGCCGTCACGTGGGGCGCCGGCGAGCGCGAGGCCCTCGCGGCCGAGGAGCCGGTCGCGGTCGTCGACGACGTCGCCGCCCTGACCGCTCTCCTCCTCGGGGCCGACGGCTCCTAGACTCCGGGCGTGATCCCCACGTCCCAGTACGAGCGCAACGTCCACGAGGAGCTCTCGGAGCTGCTCGCCGCCGTCACGGCCTACGCCGAGGACCGGATCCGGATGGAGCCGCCGCTCGACCGCGTCCGGACCCAGGAGGACCTCGACGCCGCCCTCGGCTCGACCATCACGGCGGCCGGGATCGGTGGTCCCGAGGCGATGCGGATCTTCGCCGACGAGCTGGCCCCGGCCTGCCTCTCGGTCGACCACCCGCGCTACCTGTCCTTCATCCCGTGCGCGCCGGCCGACGCAGCCGTCGTCTTCGACCTCGTCGTCGGCGCGTCCTCGATCTACGCGGGCTCCTGGCTCGAGGGTTCGGGCGCGGTGTGGGCCGAGAACCAGGCCCTGCGCTGGATCGCCGACCTCGTCGGGATGCCCGAGCGCGCCGGCGGCGTGTTCGTCCCCGGTGGCACCATCGGCAACCTGTCGGCGCTCGTGGCGGCGCGTGCCGCGGCCCGCCACCGGGCCCCCGAGGGGGTGCGGCCGTTCCGGGTCGCGGCCACCGGCGGGGCGCACAGCTCCATCGCGTCGGCCTGCGAGGTGATGGACGCCGAGCTCGTCGGGGTGCCGGCCGACGACGCCGGGCGGCTCACCGGGCCCGCGCTGCGCGAGGTGCTCGAGGCGAACGGCCCGGAGACCTTCTTCGCCGTCGTCGCGACCGCCGGCACGACGAACTTCGGCATCGTCGACGACCTCGCGTCCGTCGCCGAGGTCTGCCGCGAGCACGGCATCTGGTTCCACGTCGACGGCGCGTACGGCGGGGCCGGCCTGGCCGCCCCCTCGGTGCGCGACCTCTACGCGGGCATCGAGCACTGCGACTCGTTCATCGTCGACCCGCACAAGTGGCTCTTCGCCCCCTTCGACTGCTGCGCCCTCCTCTACCGCGACCCGGTGCTGGCGCGCGCCGCCCACACCCAGCGGGCCGGCTACCTCGACGTCCTCACCGAGGCGCCCGAGTGGAACCCCACCGACTACTCGGTCGGGCTGACCCGCCGGGCGCGCGGGCTGCCCTTCTGGTTCTCGCTCGTCGTCAACGGCACGGACGCGTACTCGGCGGCGGTCGAGCGCACCCTCGACGTCGCACGCCACGCCGAGGCCGAGGTGGCCCGCCGCCCCGAGCTCGAGCTGGTGCGCGAGCGCGACCTGTCGGTCGTCGTCTTCCGGCGGCTCGGGTGGACGCCGGCCGACTACCAGGCGTGGTCGGACCGGATGCTCGCCGACGAGTTCGCCTTCGTCGTCCCGACCTCGCACGACGGGGAGACCCTCGCCCGCTTCGCCATCGTCAACCCCGCGACGACCGAGGCCGACATCACCGCGATCCTCGACACGATGGCCTGAGGCCGGTCCGGCCGAATGCGCCCCGTCGTCCCCGCACGGCCGCGCCCCGTCGTCCTCGGACGGCCGCGTCCCGTCGTCCCCGCACGGCCCGACGGATGGAGCCCGGGCCCCATCGGTGCGGACACACGGAGCCCGGGCGTCATCGGTCGCCCCAGGGCTCGCGGGCGATGGGGTGGGTGGGGTCGGTGTGACTCGTGAGTCGTCCGAACGGACCGATGTCCAGCCGACACGCGGAGCGGCTCGTCAGCGGAATGACACGACTGTCATTCGGCGGCTACAGTGAAGCCCGAAGCCGCAGCCGCCACGCAGGGAAGGGTCGAGAACACACGTGAGTGCCGCGTCCGAACAGGTCATCTCTGCCGTCAGCGCACCGGAGCTCTCCGAGCGCGACCGGGAGGTCCTGGCGTTCGAGCGCCAGTGGTGGAAGTACGCCGGCTCCAAGGAGACGGCCATCAAGGAGCTCTTCGACATGAGCTCGACCCGCTACTACCAGGTGCTCAACGCGCTCATCGACAACCCGGTGGCCCTGGCCCACGACCCGATGCTCGTCAAGCGCCTGCGCCGGCTGCGCGCCAGCCGCCAGCGTGCGCGCTCGGCCCGCCGCCTCGGCATGGAGCCCTGAGCCCCGCCGCACCACCCCGGAGCCAGTGACGCCCGTCCGTGAGGGAAGCCGGACGGGCGTCCCTGTGCCCGGCCCCGGGCCGACGCCCCACCCGTCGAGAGGAGAGAACACGCCGCGCGCACCAGGGCGCAGACGGCGTGTTCTGTACCTTCGACGGGTTCGGGGCCCGGCGTCAGGGGAGGTCGGGATCGGGGAACTCGACCGGCCAGCCCTTCTTCGCGAGCTGGTCGCGGACCCGCTTGAGGTCCTTGGCGCTGGGGTCGGCGTGCGTGAACGACGTGATGGCGGCCGCGATGTCCGACGGGCCGGCCGGGCTGACGTCGGCCCGGCGCAGCGCCTTGGCGACCTTCTTGACCTCCGAGCGGGTCAGGCGGCGCTCGAGGAGGGCGAGCAGCGGCACGTAGTCGTGCTCGGGCACGCCGCCCGGGTAGCCCTCGCGCAGCCAGTTGACGATGCGGGCGAGCGGGCTGCCCTCGCGGGGCGCCTCGTCCTCCTCCTCGTCGACGCCGCCGAGCGGCCAGCCGCCGAGGACGAGCTTGGCCGAGACCTGGCGCAGCTGCTCGTCCTCGGGGACGAGTGCGCGGACCGCCTTGCGCGAGAGCAGCTTCTCGGCCGCGAGCTTGCGCAGGACGTCGTGGGCGGCCTCGGTGCCGAGGCGCTCCTGGAGGACCGCGCCGAGGGCGGCGGCCTCGGAGTCGGCGATCCCGTCGGGGAAGCCGGCCCGGATGTGGGCGATGACCGAGTGCGACAGCTGGGGCATGGGACGACTCACTTCTTGTCGACGATGGCCGGGACGATGTTCTCGAAGCTGACGGCCTTCCCGAAGCCGCTCGCGACGATGAGGACGAGGCCGAGGATTACCCCGAGCACCACGACGGCGATGAGCAGGCCGGCCAGCGCCCGCCCGAGGGGGGTGTGCTGCCGGGGGCCGTCACCGTCGGCGGGCTCGGTGCCGAGGGTCAGCGCCCGCATCGCGAGGGCGTAGACGACGGGCAGGCCGGCGCCGAAGACGAGGCCGGCGAGGAGGACCTTGCCGGCCCCCTGGAGGGCGAGCTCGAGGCTGCGCATGGTGGTCGGTCCTCTCCGTCAGTGGGTCGGGGTCTTGGTGGGGGCGGGCTGCTCCGGGGCGTCCTTGGGGCGGTCCCAGTCGTCGGTGACGTTGTGGGCGCCGACGTGCTGGAGCCGGGAGCGGTGGTACATCCAGCCCGAGGCCGCGCACAGGATCGCGAAGACGAGGAGCGCGCCGGCGACCCCGCCGAGGGTGTGGCCGATCCACCACATGAGCGCGCCCATGCCGGCGGCGATCGGGAAGGTCAGCGCCCAGGCGACCACCATCCGGCCGGCGGTCGACCACCGGACGTGCGTGCCGCGCCCGAGCCCGCCGCCGAGGACCGAACCGGTCGCGACGTGCGTCGTGGAGAGGGCGAAGCCGAGGTGGCTCGAGGCCAGCAGCACGGCCGCGGTGGCGCCGTCGCTCGAGAGCCCCTGGCGCGGCGTGATGTCGACCAGGCCCTTGCCGAGGGTGCGGATGATCCGCCAGCCGCCGATGTAGGTGCCGAGCGCGATGGCCAGCGCGGCGCTGACCTTGACCCAGATCGGCACGGCGTCGGTGCGGTCCCAGTGGCCGCTCGCGATGAGGGCGAGGGTCATGACCCCCATCGTCTTCTGGGCGTCGTTCGTCCCGTGGGCGATCGACACGAGCGACGCGCTGCCGATCTGGCCCCACCGGAAGTAGCGCTCCTCGAGCCGGTTCATCACCGAGTTCGTCAGCCGGTGCACGAGCCAGCAGCCGATGAAGGCCACGGCCATCGCGACGACGGGGGAGAGCAGCGAGGGGAGGAGGATCTTGCCGACGACGCCGTCGAGCTTGGTGCCGTCCCCGGTCCACTTCACGCCCGCGAACCCGAGCCCGGCGGCGCCGGCGCCGGTCAGGCCGCCGAGGAGCGCGTGCGAGGAGCTGGACGGCAGGCCGAGCAGCCAGGTCGCGAGGTTCCAGACGATCCCGCCGACGAGCCCCGCGAGCACGATGAGCAGGAGCGCCTCCCCGCCGCCGGTGAGGAGCTCGGGCCGTGGGGCCCCGTCGCTGTCCTGGATCTTGATGACGGCGTTCGACACGGTCAGCGCGACCTCGACGGAGAGGAAGGCCCCGACGAGGTTGAGGACGGCGGAGAGCCCGACCGCCACCTTGGGCGCGAGGGCCCCGGTGGAGATCGAGGCCGCCATCGCGTTGGCGGTGTCGTGGAAGCCGTTCGTGAAGTCGAAGGCCAGTGCCGTCACGATGACGAGCACGAGGATGATGGTCGCTGCGTCCACGAGCCACCAGTCTGGGGTGGACGCCCCCGGTTCACCAAGACGGGGGCCGGCGTTCACCCGTTGTTCACCTTCGGCCGGGACGCCCGGTGCCCACGGGACGGGTGTGCTGACACGATGGCCGGATGAGCGACCTGGACTGGAGCACCCCCGACGGCCTCGCCGCGATCCGCGCCCACCTCGTCGGACGGATCGAGGGCTGGCGGGAGCCGGTGGCCCACGCGGTGGGACTCTCCCCCGCGTCCTCGACCCCCGACTGGGACTTCCCCCACGTCACCGCCGAGCCCGGCGGCCGTCCCGCCCTGGCCACGGTCGTCCTCGCGACGATCCTCGGCCACGACGGCTCGACCGTCACGCTGCCCCTCTCGCACGCCGACCTCGAGGCGGCCGTCGAGTCGCTCGCCCCCGCCGAGGCCTGCACCGAGCTGGCCCACCCCAACCTCGCCGCGTGGCGCGAGGTGCTCCACGAGCTCGAGGGGAACCCGGCCCGCGAAGCGGTCGCCGTGTTCGTCGCCGACCTCGAGGACCCGGTGGGCTCGGACGCCGACGCCTCGCTGCGCGTCCGGCTGGGCGGCACGACCCCCGAGGTGTGAGGGCGCGGCCGTCGACGCGCGGGCGTCCGCCCGTCATGTGAAAAAGTTGCACAGAGGACGTCATCGACGGACTTTTCTGTGCAAGGGTCGTCGGCGAGCGGGCACAGCGGCGTGTCCCGCACCGGCGCCCGGCGCCGGTTCCTCGTCCAGGAGGGGGACCCCCGATGACGCGTCCATCCGCTGTCCGGCTGGCCGTGTGCGGCCTGGCCGCCACCGCGCTGCTCTCCGGCTGCGTCGGTGCCAAGGAGGCCGGCACCGCCGACCCCAGCGCCAACGCCGACGCCAAGGACGTCACGCTGGTCATCAGCGCCAACGACGTCAAGGGCGGCAAGAACGCCGCGGAGGCCGCCTGGATCGAGGACGAGGTGATCCCCGCGTTCGTCGCCCAGCAGAAGGCCAAGGGCGTCACGGCGAAGGTCACCTTCAACGGCGCAGGCGTCGAGGACGAGCAGTACAAGACCAAGCTCGAGCTCAACCTGCGCACGGGCAGCGGCTCCGACGTCTTCGCCGCCGACGGCATCTGGCTCGGCGAGCTCGCGGCCGCGGGCTACGTCAAGCCCCTCGACGAGGTCGTCGGCGAGGCCGCGAAGAACTGGGACGGGTGGGAGCAGATCTCCGACGCCGTCCAGGCCAACCTGTCGTTCAAGGACCAGCGCTACGGCATCCCCAACGGCACCGACGGGCGAGTCCTCTACGTCAACAAGAAGCTCTTCGCGCAGGCGGGTCTGCCCGCGGACTGGCAGCCGACCTCGTGGGAGGAGGTCCTCGAGGCCGGCCGCGCGCTGAAGAAGCTGCCGGGCGTCACGCCCATCCAGGTCAACGCCGGTGTCCCGATGGGCGAGGCGACCACGGCCCAGGGCTTCCTGCCGCTGCTGGCCGGCACCGGCTCCCCCCTCTACGACGAGGGCAAGGGCACCTGGCAGGGAGCGACCCCCGGGGTCACCGCCGTCCTCGACTTCTACCGGCAGGTCTACGGCGAGGGTCTCGGCGACCCCCGGATGCAGCAGGACAAGGCCGGCCGCGACCAGTCCTTCGCCGAGTTCGCGCAGGGCAAGGTCGGCATCCTCGCCGAGGGCGACTACTTCTGGCGCTCGGTCATCTGCCCGAGCGAGGAGGACTGCGGCGCCACCGCGATGAAGGACCGCGACGAGGTCGTCGGCTGGGCCAAGGTCCCCGCCGAGAAGCCGGGCGCCGGCGTCAGGGGACAGGACTTCGTCAGCGTCTCGGGCGGCGCCGGGTGGATGCTCAGCCCCAAGACGAAGTACCCCCAGCAGGCGTGGGAGCTGATGGCCCTGATGTCCTCGAAGGAGATGCAGGAGAGGCTCAGCGAGGCCCAGATCCGCATCTCGGCCCGCGCCGACGTCAACGCCGAGACGCTGAGGAACGACCCGCTGCTGTCGTTCATCAGCGAGGAGGTCCTGCCGATCACGACCTACCGGCCCTCCGACGAGTCCTACAACGAGGTGTCGCTGGCCATCCAGCAGGCCACGGCCGACGTGGTCTCGGGCACGAGCCCGCAGGAGGCGGCCGCCACGTACGAGAAGTCCCTGACCGAGGCCGTCGGTGCCGAGCACGTCGCCGGCGGCTGAGCCCCTCGCGGGAGGGGCCCCCACCTCGCCCGGACGAGGGAGCGGGCGGCCCGCCGACCGGGACCCCGACGTCGCCGGCTTGGGTCGTGCCCGCGCCCTCGGGTTCGTCGCGCCCGCGCTCGTCGTCATCGCGGTCTTCCTCGTCTTCCCCGCGGTCTGGACGATCTACCTCGGCCTCCTCGACTACTCCCTGTCGGGGGCCGGTGCCCGGGCGCCGGAGTTCGTCGGTCTCGGCAACTACGTCGAGGCCCTCGGCGACCCCGGGTTCACCCGCTCGCTCTGGCTGACGCTCGTCTACGTCGCGGGCTCGGCCGTCATCGGGCAGAACGTGCTCGGGTTCCTCCTCGCGTGGGGGCTGCGGGGGGCCCGGAGGGTGGTCAAGCCGACCCTGACCGTGCTCGTGCTGCTCGCCTGGATCCTGCCCGGCTCGGTCGTCGCGTTCCTCTGGCAGGCGCTGCTCGACCGGCGGGGTGGCACGCTCAACGCGATCCTCGGCACGACCGACCAGGCGTGGGTCCTCGACCACCCGATGTGGGTCATCGTCGTGTTCAACATCTGGCGCGGGACCGCCTTCTCGATGCTGCTCTACACGGCTGCGCTCTCCTCGGTGCCGCGCTCGCACCTCGAGGTGGCCCGGATGTCCGGGGCGAGCGGGTGGCAGCAGCTGCGTGACGTCGTCCTGCCCACCGTGCGCCGCCACGTCCTGACGAACACGCTGCTCATCACGCTGTGGACGTTCAACGACTTCTCGCCGTACCTGCTGACGGGCGGCGGGCCGAACGGGGCGAGCGAGATCCTCCCCGTCTACATCTACCGCGAGGCGATCATCGGCGGGCACCTCGGCTACGGCTCCGCGATCTCGCTGCTGCTCCTCCTGGCCAACCTCGTCATCGCGGTGTTCTACCTGCGGGTGCTGCGCGGCCGGAAGGACGAGTCGTGAACCCCGTGGTGCGCAGCGTGGTCGGC
>QAXK01004822.1:0-12928 GCA_004335735.1 Chlorella sp. KRBP | reverse complement strand
TGCCAACCAGGCATCAGAATGCTGCCACAGGATGTGCGTAGGAACGCCCTGCTGCTGTGTAGCTGTACATGGGACCACTGGCGTGAACTTTGCTTGGCGAGGCCTGCGATCTTTTGTGCTTTGTGACGGCTGCAGCATCATGACTCCTGTCGTGAACGCCATGTAAAGCACCGTTCACAACGACCGCCTGATCCTTGCTGCCTTCCTCAGCGCTACGCACAGTGCTTGCCATCACCCTGCGTCCCCTGTGAGGTGTATGCAGCTGCTAACGCCCTGCCACTGACTCCATCGTGACACTCGCGACAGGAGGGGCCGCCGCGCACCCCTCTCCCCAGCGACTCCAAGGCCGAGGGGACAGCGGGGCGGCTGGGGGTAGCCCAGGCTTGTGTGCGCGATGATGATCATCTATGCCCATGTGCTTGCCAGAGATGGCCGCGCCAGGTGTATTTAAGAGACTGCGGCGCACCGTGCACCGTCGCCGCCGCCACCAGCAGGTCCTCCCAGGTGTTTGGCACCGTCAGGTTCGCAGCGCGCAGCACGTCCTCTCGGTAGTAGAGCTGATAACTGAGCCCACCGAAGGGTACTGCCTTGATGAGCCCATCTTGCGTGATGACTGCGAATGCGTGCGTGCACAGATCATCATCGCCAAGGCGTTCACGACAGGTGTCATGATGCTGCAGCCGTCACAAAAGGTCGTCAGGCAGGCCTCGCCAAGCCGTGTGCATGCATAGATGACAGGTCGTGTCAGAGACCCGTGCCCAGTCACCCCTCTGCACCACCCCGCCTGGCGGCTTTGTGGATCGACGCAGTAACCCTAGGCCCTCTCTGTCGCCAGCAGGCGCCATCCGCTGCCATTCTGCCAACCGCACCCTCTACCCCACCCTGCTGCGTGGACACGCTCCATGCGCGCTCACGCCCTGCCCCTTCTGCCACACACGTGATCCTCGCAAGTGCCCCCACCACCTGTGTGTGTGTGCGTTGAGCTTCACATCTGGCGCGGCCCTCTCTGGCAAGCAGATGAGCATATCTAGATAACCGGCATCATGCACGCAACCCTGGGATACCCTGTGCCCTGGCCCTGCCAAACACTCATGCCCCAGCGTCGCGCACCTGTGTTGCGGTAGAAGCTGTGTATCCTGCTCCACTGCAGCACGCTGCTCGACAGCACCAGCGCCGTCAGGTCCGCGTTCACCAGCTGCAGATTCAAGTTTGGCAGCGCGTGGTTGTCCACGATAAAGCCCGACATGACCTGGCCCTGGAAGGATAGGTTTCGCGTGGAGGCCATGGTCAGCAGCACCTCGCCCCAGTCCATGAACGGCAGGGTGGAGACCATGATGCTGGTGTTGGTGGAGGCGGAGACAGACTGGACGGACTTGAGCAGGACGGAGGCGGCGCCCAGGGCGGGAGAGAGCAGGTAGATCTCCTGTGAAGCACCACGGAGTGTTGTGTCGTTAGCAGGGAGTGCTTGGGCCTGAGTGAGCGTGGCGCATTGCGCTGGCCCCACGCCAGTGCCACAGTCTGCGTTGGCTGCATGTGACACGGCTGCGCAGTTGGCGTGTGCAACTGCTGGCTACATGAGTGCCGACAGTACACGTTGTAGGACGTGTACGGCCTGCAGGTGCGTGCGCCCCTGGGTGGCTTTGATCCCATCTGGCTGCTACGCGTGGCTGAGCCATGCTGTTGTGCATGCCATGCTTCACGCTGCTCGGTCTGTGCGCTCCACTGCCTCCCCGAGTCGCACCCGCCGCTGTTGGTCCGTGTCGAAGACGCAGCTCTGCAGCAAGAGGTTCAGCGTGTCCTCGATGCTCTTCCGCTCCTGGCACCTGCGCGTGCAAGCGTGGTGGCGTGGCGCTCCGTGTGCTGCTGTGGTCTCCGACGACTTGCCGGACATGCAGCATTGACCACCAGCGCACCCGTTGGCGAGGACTGGTAGAAACTGGCTCACGCACGCCGTCGAGACCTGCGTGCTGGTGGTGTTGTGCTGGCCCCGGGCGAGTGCGGGCAGGAGCTGCGCGCACGACGCCCAGGCGAGCCAGACGAGCCAGGGCCAGGGCCTCGCCCGCGCCACTCCTCTCGGGCGCATAGCGATGGTGAAGCTTCACCAGCACCAGCAGCTGCGCGGGACCGCTGTGGCGCTGCGCCGCACAGGCTCCCTCTGCTGGAGCACAGCCATACGCGCCTCCACCAGCATTGGCACAGCGCTGCGCTGCAAGCTGCTGCTGCAGCTGCAAGTGCTTGACGCTGTCAGGGCCGCTGCGGCGCCATTGCGCGGACCATAGCTGGCTCGGATGGCTTTGATGGCGCAAGCTCTGAGCAGACGGCGCGAGGAAGCGTGGAGAGCTGTGCGCGTAGTGGTCGTGCTTGTGTTGGTGTGCGTGTGGACCGGTGCGAGCTGGTGCCCAACGCCTGAAAAACGTTTGCCATGTGTGCGGGACCGCCGCACGTGTGCCGTGTTCGCTCATCTGGATCCCACAGGCAAAAACAGGAGGAGGCAAAAACACGAGCAACCCACACGACGTGCCCCATCACCCGTGGGGCAACCTCTGGCGGCACGTGACCCACCGCACCGTCGTCACCGCGCCTGCGTGGCCGTGAGCGCGCACAGCGCTCCCAGCGCCGCCAGCGCCACCAGGTTGGCTAGCCACGAGGACGGGTTCACCGTCATCATGTAGAGGCGTTGCTGCTCGGGGCCCTGGAAGCCGCGCACCGCCATGGCTTGCGCAATGTTCTCGCTCCTGCGTGCACCGACAGGGGCCACTGGCACTCTGTCCATGCGCGATGCACGCACGCATGCATGGCTGCCATCAGAGGCGCAGGGCACGCCATGAGCGCAGCAATCTGGACGACGGAGAGGGAGAGCGGCCTGCCACCACCGAAGCAAACAAGGCATCCCCACAACACGCCTCACCTGTGGAAGAGGTTGGCAAAGAGCCTGACGCACAGGCGGGAGGCCATGGCCAGCGAGCCACGGCCCCCCTGGGCCGTCCAGTCCACGCCGCGGGCCGCCAGGCCCAGGCACAAGTTGCGCACCTGCACGCACAGCACACACGGCACGCCAGGCAGTAGGACTGTTGAGGCTCACGTCATGGTGGCTGGCTGCTGCAGCAGCACTTTGCACCGCAGTCGTGAAGAAAGCGGTGGCGACTGCTGGTGACGTGCAGCTGCAACAGCACTTCTATCCAATGTCAAGTGAAGGGCCGGGCGAGGCAAAGAGCTGTCCAGCACAGCCCGGCGGGTGAGCAGCTTCCGTGGCAGGAGGGGCAGCCAGCCCTATCTAGGTGGGCCGCACCTCCTCAAACACCAGCGACATGAAGCGCAGGGAGAGCAGCAGCGTGAGCGCGATCTCCTGCGGGCAGGGGAGCAGCCGGGGTGCCTGAGGCTTCGCGCATTGCATGCATGCGGACACGCTGACAATGCGTCGAGGCAGGTACTTGCAGGCAGAACCCTACCCTGCAGCACCACCATTAAGCCCTCACCTGCACGGGCACCCTGAAGAGCCTGAGCGGCTGCAGCCACCAGCGCAGCGCAAGCGCCATCTCCTCGCCTGGAGTGGTGACGAGGCACAGGCTGGCTGTCTGCAGCGCGCAAAACGTGAGCGCTGCTGCAGTGACGGCGAGGTTGACCGACCTGCAGCCGGGCACACACACGCACAAGCAGGCCGATAAGGTCCACACCGCAGCTGCTGCTGTCCATGCTGCTGCTGTCCACACTGCAGCTGTCCACACAGTTGCTGCTGTCCACACTGCAGCTGTCCACACTGCAGTTGCTCCAAGATTTCCAAACAGATCATCTGAGATGTGAATCGAACCTCACATCCACACACACTCTGGCGCACCGGTGCGTGATGGTGATGAACCAGACGTGCAGGATGACGTAATTGTACGAGGTGGGCGGTACAGCCGGCAGGCCTTCGAGCGTAGGAGGTGGCGCTCGCCCCTGCGTGCAAGCAGTGTATGGAGATTGGCGCGATTGGGGAGCAAGGTGGGTAGGCACTCGAGCACAGCGGGTTGTGCCCGGCCCTGCATCGTCACATCAGGTGACGAGGTGGTGGGGCCACACCTGGACCACACGGGCGACTCCAGCCCTAACCCTAGCGCAACCCTAGACCCTCCAGGACCCACCTGCAGCACCGGTGGCACGCCGTCTGCTCCCATAGCCGTCATGACGAAGATGAAGGCGCACAGCAGCCCTAGCCGCGACAGCTGCACGCACAGGCCGGCGGCAGGCAAGGCGCCAAGCGTGAGCACATCATGGGCAGCAGTAGGAGCGCGTGTGCGATCATTCTAGCAATCAAGAAGGGGCAAAGGGGCCAAGCTGTGCTGTGCCCAGTGTGGGTGAGCGTGCTGTCGGCTGCTGAGCCCTTGAAAGTGAGCAACCATTAACCCTCACCTGTGACTGCCAGAGGCGTGGAGGCAGGGTCAGCATGGTGAGCACGGCCACGCCTGACGCCACGCCCACGCGCACGGGGATGGGGGCGCGCGCAATGACAAAGTAGACGGCCACCAGCCACAACTGCGGGCACGGCGTGCGTGTGTTGGGGAGGCACAGCACAGGAAGCCTTGCCTGACACGAGAACAAGGGGCAGCAACTGCATCACAGGAAGGGCGCTAGGCGAGGGTGGGCCTTGCGCGCTTACAGCTGCTGCTGCCGCTGCAGCGGCAGAGCTCCACTGCGAGCTCATCCCGTCTCCCAACAGCAAAACATCATCTCGTGCTGCTCACGCGTCCCACCACACGGCGCACCTGCTTGACGCGTGCGTCTACTTGGTGGAGGAACGTGACTGGCTCTGGCACAAACGAGCTGCAAGCCAGCATCCACACGGGTGGGCACGCCGTGAGCGTGTTGTTCTGCGCAGTGAGTGCTGTCCCCACGCGCATGCTGCAGCATGCATGCACCTGTAGGGGACGTTGCTGATGCCGAGGATGGCGTTGAGCACGCGTTGCTGCAGCGCCATGGGTGGCGGCTTTGCGTTCGGCACCAGCGCCGCCGGCACGCCGCCCGACGCCGCCGCTGCTGAGGCGGCTTGCTGCACAGGTGGACCATGCCGCTGAGGTGGTCTCAGCCGTGCTAACTGATGATGGTGGTGCTGTCTGTGGGAGTCCCGGCACGCTGCAGGCGTTGGCCGCGCCCATCGCTGGATCTGACTGCTCGCCCCGCCGCTGCAGCAGGGTGCCCCGGGCGTGTGTATTGAGTGCATCAGGAACCTGGCTACTGCTATATCTCCGCTGTGCTCTCTCCTTTTCCCCCAAACGCAAGCCCCAGACAGTGTCGAAGTGCTCGGCGCCTCCAGTGTGCGCACAACCTTGACGCCATGGCGCGTGCGACGTCCTTGCTGGTGGCGCTCTGCTGCGCGGCGGCGGTGCTGCAAGCTGCGGCCTTCCGCGCGATCGAGCAGGTCCCCTTCACCGAAGTGGACGAGAAGACTGGCAAGACAGTGGTGGTGACCATCACAGGACGCAAGTGGGAGTTGATCATGTCCAAAGAACACAACCAGGTGTTCAGGGGTGGGGGCGGGTTGCAGGATCGACGCAGCACCAGCGCTACCACAGACAGCAGACGCTAAGGCTTCAATGGAACCGTCCACACGCGCAGGTGTACTTCTTGGAAATGGAGCCCTGGCTGGGCGACGAGCCACGCGCCGTTTGGGCCGACCCCCGCACGGAGCCACTCACAGGTGCGCACACTCCCAATGGATTCACGCCCAGGAGCAACGCAGGAGCAGCTGGCACCGCCTCACACCGCCAGCTCCAGCCTGTGCACGCTGCTGGCAGTAGCCGCACACACGCCCGGGTTCGAACGTCGGACGCTGCACACGCGTAGCCAGGAGCAGCAAATGGGAGCCTCTCGGAGCGTTGCTCATCGTGCCTGCGTGCGTCGTGTGCTTTCCGAGCGCGTGCAGAGGAGGAGAAGGCGACCCTGCCGCCCGAGGTGCACGCGGCGCACCAAGCTGCGCTCGAGAACCGCAACATGACGGCGGATGAGCTCAAGGCGGCGCAGGCCCAGTCGGCGGCGCAGGGCAGCGCGCAGACCACCGTGATTATGGTTGCCGTGGTCCCAATGCTGCTCTTTTGCGCCGGCGTGGTGGCGCGGATCTGGTACCTGCAGGTGTGCCCGTCTGGTCTGCATTCTAGAATTCCCTATCTCCACAGTCCTTGTCGAGATAGGGGTAGTGGTATGGGCAGCTGCTTGGTGTGGCTCGTGCCCGAACCAGTACGAGCCTGGAGCGCCACCCACCGGTTGGCGTTGTCTTTTTGAGTCGCTCTGCAGCGCGGGCGGCGCTGACAGGGCGCAAACGGTAGCACAGTGTTGCAATAGCACAGGCATGGGCGGCAGCGGCAATGCAGGGTGAGCCTCACCCTCTCTCACACTCTGCTGCCAGCTTGCAGACGAGGATGGGCAGACGAGGATGGGCACTTGTGGGCTGTGGTCGGCATCAAAATGTACGCGTTGCTGGCGTGTGCTAGCCATGACGTGCGCACGTGCGTGCGTGTGTATTTGTGCATTCGTGCAGACGTACCATCCCGGGCTGCTGTTCCCCACCAAGGAGCGCAAGGAGCGCCTGCGCTCAAACAGCAAGTTCAAGCCCCAAAAGGCCCGTGGCAAGATGAGCCAGGTGAGCTGTGCGCTGTTGGGAGAGTGGCAGGTGCTTTGGCTGCTGATGGTCGAGCTCACGTGGCCACCCGTGTGCGTAATCCTGCAGGACGGCAAGGGTGGGCGCAGCGCCAACAGCTGAGCAAGCTCGTGTGGGAGCTGGCTCGAGTCCCTTCCCATGCCTGACTGCGCGCCGTGGTCACTCCTTGCGTGTCCTTTGATCACATGTTCGTGCCCATGCAACACGCCCACAGACTTTGCAGAACATAGTAGCCAGCTCTATAGCAGCAGCACACAGCTGCTGCTTGACGCGATGGTGCGCCACAAGTCCAGGCCCACCTCGTTGGCAGCGCCGGGCTACCAGGCAGCGTGGCTGGACGTCGCAGCGCGCGAGGACGACGACGAGCACCAGCACCTGTCGCTGCGGCAGCTGTTCGCGCTCGCGGACCGTGAGGATGAGGCGCAGGGGCTCCCCTCGCGCCATCACAAGAGGCGAAGAGCTCCGCCACCTGCGACGCGCAGCAGCACCAAGGCTCCAAACGCCCATCGCAACGAGGACCTGGCGCTGGCGGAGCTGCTCTTCACATGCGCATGCACAGCGGAGGGCCTCCCGCAGGGCACCGAGCTGTCGGTGGAGGTGGCGCATGAGGGCGGGTGCGTGCTCAGCATCCACGCCTGCAGCACGCCAGGCGGCAGCGTGCCCGACGTGCAGGTGCTGCTGCCGATGGCCAGCGCTGCTGTGGCGGCGGCGTTGATCCGCTTGCTCGACTGGGGCCGCCTCGCGCTGCACCTAGGGCCAGCGCCGCACGCCGATGAAGTGCTCATGGCAGCAGCGGAGCAGCACGAACAGCAGCAGCAACAACAACAACACGAGCACGCTGCAGCGGCAACACACGGTGATGACGAGGACCTGGTGGTGGAGCCTGCGCTCCTCACCTCCCCCTGCCTCCTCGCCTCTCCCCCAACCACCTCTGCCACTGCCACCACCGCCGCTGCCACGCAAGCTCATACCACCACAGCCGGTGCTGGCGGTGCCGCTGCAAGCCCCGCTCACCAGCAGCAGCAGCAGCAGGGGCAGGAGGGTGCAGCGGGCACGGCATCACAGCACGGCCTGCGTGTGTGGGACCTGCAGGCGGCTATTGGGCCCGATGCAGCCAGACTCGTCACCTTGCAAGGCGTGGACGTGGTCCTGCCCCTCCCTCCCCAGATGCCCCCACCCTCCCTCTCCCCCTCCCCTCCCCACGACCAACCCCGCCAGCGACACCATCCCCCAGGGCTTGCGCCGTCGGATTCCAAACCCTGGCCATGCGCCCGTGCCCTGTCCTCCCGCCTCTCCGGCATGCTCCTGCCCCCGCCCCACCCTTCTCACCATACTAGCACCACGGTCACCGCAACCTTACCCACAGCACCACCACCAGCAGCACCAGCAGCAGCCCCACCATCAGAAGCAGCAACAGCAGCAGCCAGGCCCCCAGCGGCACCCCCCACTGTGCTGGTGCCGGGCCCCCGTGACGCCATCTGGAGCCTGACCGTGCAACTCGGCCCAGCCCTGCGTCCCCACACCACCACAGCGCATGGCGAGGGCGTACGCGAGGGCGAGGGCTTGGTGGACCCCGACCCTGAGTCGGACGAGCGCAACGCCTGGCAGGACGACGTGCTGTGCGTGCTGAGCTGGCTGCTGCCTCACCACGCCTACGCCATGCACCTCCCGCCGTCCGCCGCCGCTGCACACTGGCACTCGCTTCACCCCGTTCCCCCCAACCACCCCTCTAACCGACCCCCCAACCACCCCAACCACCACCTCAACCACCACCCCAGCCAGCAGCAGCAGCAGCAGCAGCAGCAGCATGGAGTGTCTCAACAGGACAGGGAGGGCGGGGCGTTCAGCGCGTCCTGGCTGTACACCGCCGTGAAGCCAGATGGGACGGAGCCTCAGCACCAGGGTGTGGTGCCGGGGCTTGTGCCGACGCTGCGGCCGTATCAGAGGAGGGCACTGCACTGGATGTTGGGGCGGGAGAGGCGCGACGACACGGGGGGGCAGCAGCAGCAGCTGGAGGAGCAGGAGCAGCAGCAGCTGGAGGAGCAGGTGCAGCAGCAGCAGGAGGAGCAGCAGCAGGGCCTTCTGCAGCAGCAGCAGCAGCAGCAACAACAACAAGGCACGGCTTCCAACCTGCTGCACCCGCTGTGGCGGCGTGTGGTGACGTTGGGTGGGGCGTCGGTGTATGTCAACCCATACAACGGCCTGGTCAGGCACACGGTGCGTATGCATGCGTGTGTGTGCGCTGGTGGGCTGCAAATCAGTGGCAAATCAGTGGCAAATCAGTGGCCATCAAACACGACCCGTGCTGTGGTGGTGGTGCTGCCGCGTCCTGGTGGTGCTTGCAGATGCCGGCGGCACCAGCGGACAAGGGGCTGGGCGTCAAGGGCGGTATCCTCTGTGGTGAGTGGCGCGCCATACAGTATGCTCCCCAACAGAACAGGCAGGCGCCCCAACCGCCCCAACCCGCCCCTCCCCCCCAAGGCCGTCCTGCAGGCCCGCTGCGCTCTATGGTAGCACGCTACTAGCCAAACGACGGATCGACTTTAACTCCAACCCTGACCCAACCTTGCGCCCCACGATGCCTTGAGCGCACGAGGGTGCCTTGCCTTCAGTCCACCATAATGCGTGTGCCGTAATCGCGTGCCGTGCTTGCCTCGCGCGCACGGACGAGCCGCCACGCCGCCTTCAGTCAACCAGTCAACCGCTGACCCGATGGTGCTGCCTGGTGGTGGTTGCCTCGAGCACCGCAGATGAGATGGGCCTGGGCAAGACGGTCGAGGTGCTCGCTTGCATCCTCTCGAACCGCTTCCAAGCGCCGGCTCAAGCAGCGGCACAAGCGGTCGCCGGGCGCAAGCGGCAGAGGAGCGGCAAGGCGGCCAACGGGTTTTCCGCTGCGGCGGTGGCGAACGGCGCTGGGCCGTCTCAGCAGCAGCGCGGGCGGCAGAGGCAGCGGCGGAGGCTCGACCGTGGGGGACGGTGGCAGGATGCGAGCGATGAGAGCGATGACGATGAGGAGGAGGAGGAGGAAGAGGAGGAGGAGGAGGAGGTTTGGGTGAGAGGGGCGGGGAAGGGTGGGGCGGGTGGCGTGGCTCAAAGGGGACGGCGGCGGGGAGGGGGACGGCGGCGGGGGTCAAGCGAGGAGCAGGAGGAGGCGAAGGAGGAGCGAGCAGCGGCGGTGGGGGCGGCAACGCGGCGCAGCCGGAGGCTGGTGGAGGGGGGCCAGCAGCAGCGGCGGCGGTGGCGCGACGAATCGGAAGATGATGAGCAGGAGGGGGAGGCGTCGGAGGAGGAGGAGCGGAAGGAGGTGGAGGAGGAGCGGAAGGAGGAGGGGATGGAGGACGACGAGGATGACGACTCGTTTGTGCAGCAGCGGGAACGCATCGACTGCGTGTGCGGTCGCCGGCGGGACGACCCCTCTGACACTGGTGCGTCCGTCCTTGGTCCTTTTCTTTGCGCCATAAGCGAGAGAGCCACGCCTGAAGGAGAGCAACAACAGCACACCAGCCCAAAGCGTCACCTAGTGCGCCACCTCATGCATGCGTGTGCAGGTGGTTACCAGGGCCTGTGGGTGCAGTGCGACGCCTGCCTCGCGTGGATGCACGGATCCTGCGTGGGCTTCTTCCACGCCAAGCGCGCCCCGGCCTCCTTCACCTGCACCCGCTGCCAGCGCCGCGCCGCGCTCCACCTCGTCACGCGCCCCACGGGCGCCACGCTCATCGTCTGCCCCTCCGCCATCCTCACGCAGTGGTGGACCGAGCTGCGCCGCCATGCGGCCCCGCAAGCCCTAAACGTGGTGGTTTACGGCGGGCAGATGCAGGGCAACGCTGCGTCGGCATCGGCCGTGGCGAGGACCATGTGGGCGGCCCCGGATGGTGGTGCGGGCAGGGCTGCTGGGGGTGCGGGCAGGGCTGCTGGGGAGGGGGCGGGTGGGCGGATTCCAGCGGGGGTGGTTAGCGCGGGGGACTTGGCGGTTGCTGACGTGGTGCTGACTACGTATGACGTGCTCAAGAGGGACCTGGATAGGCAACCGGAGCTGTCGGTGCAGTCCAAGGAGCTGAGGCGCCAGAAGAGGCAAGTCGGCTGGGGTGTTGGGGGCGTCGGTTGAGGTGCTGTCAGGCCTCGGTTCAGGTATCTTGTTCAACACCTGAACAACATGCCATCTTGTTCAACACCTGAACAAGATGGCATCTTGTTCAGGTGTCGAGCTGCTGTGCCTCCTGCCTGCTGTGACGAGCAGCCATGCCCGGCTGACGGCCACATGCACTACGAAACGAAACGATACACCCTCCATTTCTTCGCGATGCCGTGCTCACAAGCAAGCGCCATGCATGCATGGGCGCAGGTACCATGTGGTGCCTACGCCCCTGACGCGCCTGGTGTGGTGGCGCGTGGTGCTGGACGAAGCGCAAATGGTGGAGAGCAGCACGGCCAAGGCCACGGAGATGGCGCTCAAGCTGCAGGCAGTGCACAGGTAAAAGACGCGTTCATCGCTGCGTTGCTGCAGAGGGCAGGCAATGATGGCTTGGTTATCTGGCCAGAGGGTACCGTCTTTTGTATCGTCTTCTGTGCCATCTTTTAGGCATGCTCTGTAGCGCCTTAGCTGCTGCCAACAGCGTCAGGGCCCACCGCATCGATACTGCAGCCTCCTCAGGCGCTGGGAGACCATGCTTGCGGATGCCATACTCCTTGCGCTGCTGCAGGTGGTGCGTGACGGGCACGCCCATCAGCCGGGGGTTGGAGGACGTCTTCGGCCTCTTGACTTTCCTCAACGTGCGGCCCTGGGCTACCGAGGTGTGGTGGCGCAGGTGGGTGGCGGAAGCTTCAATTGCTTCAATTGCTTCAATTGGATGCGGGATGGGGGATGGGGGATGCGGGATGCGGGATGCGGGCGAGGGGTGAAGCCATGCGGTCCAATGCGGCCAAACCGTCAACGCCGTCTATGGTCATGGCAATGTCACGGCACCACGCTCGCCCTCTACCATTCACCAGCCGAGGCAGGGCTCCCAGACGGCCCCCAGAGGACGCCCTAACAATAAGCCCTAGCCGTTGCTTGTCACCATGCAGGGGCGTGCAGCGGCCAGCAGAGGCGGGACTCCCCGAGGGCAAGGAGCGCCTCTTGGCCATGCTGCGTCCTGCCTGGGGCGGCCTCATGTGGCGCACGGCCAAGCGCGACGTGCAGGCAGAGCTCGGCATCCCCCCGCAGCACCACCACGTGACGTGGCTGCAGCTTTCGGCGGTGGAGCGGCACTTTTACGTGCGCCAGCACCAGGTGAGGCCTGGGCTGGGATCGTGACCATCATTCCCTTCGCAAATCGCACCACCACGTGACGTGACTGCGGGTTGTGGGGTGACTGCGAGTTGTCGCGTGACTAATCCTCACCCCGACCCGCTGCATGCGCAGGAGTGCGCAGCCAAGGTGCGGGATGTGCTGCCTGCCCGACTCCTCTCCGCCGCATACGCCGCCGCCCACGCCGCCGCAGACCATGCCGCTGCTGTCGCCGCCGCCGGCGCTATCGACCTGGACCTTGATGACGGAGACGCTCACATCGTGGGCGCAGCGGCACCAGCAGCAGCAGCGGCAGGAGCGGCAACAGCGGCAGCAGGGGCAGCAGCGCCACCACCTGGTGTGGATGAGCCGCAAGCTGGTTCATCAACCCAGCATGCGGCAGCGGATGCGGGAGAGGTGGTGCAGCCGGGCCTTCAGGGGGGGCAGGGCGGTTCTGCACGGGAGCAGCAACGGCGGCGGCGGCAGCAGCAGCAGGAAGATGAGGAGGTCGTTGCAAACCGCGCCTTGACTCAGGAAGAGCAGAAGAAACTGATGCTGCCGTTGCTGCGGCTCCGACAAGCCGCCTGCCACCCCCAGGTGCGAAAGCAAGGTGGAAAGATGGCACCTTTTCTGCCACCTCTTCTCTGAGCGCTCACAGAGAACACTGACTGGCCTGGAGGGCCGATCCAGCCAATGCATGCTGTCCCGCCTTTTGTGGCGGTTGTGGAGCGGACTGTCGGCCAGGTGCCCCAATCCGTGCCTGCTTTCACACCTCGCACACTTGTCACTGGGTGTGCATTGCTCACCTGTCCTGGTGCAGGTGGGTGCAGGTGGCATCAAGGCAGTGACAGCTCAGCGCGCCCCAATGACCATGGACGAGATCCTAGGTGAGGCTCTTGACTTTTTCATAGGTGTGTGTCATCATCATCATCATTATCATCATCATTGCATGGCGTTCACGACAGGTGTCATGATGCTGCAGCCCTCACAAAAGATCGCCAGGCAGGCCTCGTCAAGCAAAGGTCACGCCA